>JANJGN010004042.1:0-37282 GCA_026770705.1 Isurus oxyrinchus
TGTTTAAGTCTGTTTGCCTCTGTTTTAGTCTGTTTGCCCTCTGTTTCAATCTGTTTGCCTCAGCTTTAGTCTGTTTGCCTCTGTTTCAGTCTGTTTGCCTCTGTTTCACTCTGTTTGCCTCTGTTTAAGTCTGTTTGCCTCTGTTTAAGTCTGTTTGCCTCTGTTTAAGTCTGTTTGCCTCTGTTTAAGTCTGTTTGCCTCTGTTTTACTCTGCTTGCCTCTGTTTCACTCTGTTTGCCCCTGTTTAAGTCTTCTTGCCTCTGTTTCACTCTGTTTACCTCTGTTTACGTCTTCTTGCCTCTTTTTCACTCTGTTTGCCTCTGTTTAAGACTGTTTGCCTCTGTTTCACTCTTTTTGCCTCTGTTTAAGTCTGTTTGCCTCTGTTTCACTCTTTTTGCCTCTGTTTAAGTCTGTTTGCCTCTGTTTCAGTCTGTCTGCCTCTGTGTCACTCTGTGTGCCTCTGTTTAAGTCTGTTTGCCTCTGTTTAAGTCTGATTGCCTCTGTTTAAGTCTGCTTGCCTCTGTTTCACTCTGTTTGCCTCTGTTTCACTCTGTTTGCCTCTGTTTAATCCTGTTTGCCTCTGTTTGCCTCTGTTTGCCTCTGTTTGCCTCTGTTTGCCTCTGTTTACCTCTGTTTAAGTCTGTTTGCCTCTGTTTAAGTCTGTTTGCCCTCTGTTTAATTCTGTTTGCCTCTGTTTAAGTCTGTTTGCCTCTGTTTAAGTCTGTTTGCCTCTGTTTCACTCTGTTTGCCCCTGTTTCACTCTGTTTGCCTCTGTTTCACTCTGTTTGCCTCTGTTTCACTCAGTTTGCCTCTGTTTCACTCTGTTTGCAACTGTTTCACACTTTTTGCCACTGTTTGTCTCTGTTTAAGTCTGTTTGCCTCTGTTTAAGTCTGTTTGCCGCTGTTTCAGTCTGTTTGCCTCTGTTTCAATCTGTTTGCCTCTGTTTAAGTCTGTTTGCCTCTGTTTAAGTCTGTTTGCCTCTGTTTAAGTCTGTTTGCCTCTGTTTAAGTCTGTTTGCCTCTGTTTAAGTCTGTTTGCCTCAGTTTAAGTCTGTTTGCCTCTGTTTCAGTCTGTTTGCCTCTGTTTCACTCTGTTTGCCTCTGTTTCAGTCTGTTTGCCTCTGTTTCAGTCTGTTTGCCTCTGTTTCAGTCTGTTGGCCTCTGTTTTACTCTGTTTGCCTCTGTTTCACTCTGTTTTGCCTCTGTTTAATCCTCTTTGCCTCTGTTTGCCTCTGTTTACCTCTATTTAAGTCTGTTTGCCTCTGTTTAAGTCTGTTTGCCTCTGTTTAAGACTGTTTGCCTCTGTTTCACTCTGTTTGCCCCTGTTTAAGTCTGTTTGCCTCTGTTTCACTCTGTTTGCCTCTGTTCACACTTTTTGCCCCTTTTTGCCCCTGTTTAAGTCTGTTTGCCTCAGTTTAAGTCTGTATGCCTCTGTTTCAGTCTGTTTGCCTCTGTTTCAGTCTGTTTGCCTCTTTTTCAGTCTGTTTGCCTCAGTTTCATTCTGTTTGCCTCTGTTTCACTCTTTTTGCCTCTGTTTCACTCTGTTTGCCACTGTTTAACTCTGTTTAACTCTGTTTAACTCTGTTTAACTCTGTTTAAGTCTGTTTGCCTCTATCTGCCACTGTTTGCCTCTGTTTGCATCTGTTTGCCACTTTTTGCCTCTGTTTGCCTCTGTTTGCCACTTTTTGCATCTGTTTGCCTATGTTAGCCTCTGTTTAAGTCTGTTTGCCTCTGTTTAAGTCTGTTTGCCTCTGTTTAAGTCTGTTTGCCTCTGTTTCACTCTGACTGCCCCTGTTTGCCTCTGTTTGCCTCTGTTTGCCTCTGTTTGCCTCTGTTTGCCTCTGTTTGTCTCTGTTTGCCTCTGTTTGCCTCTGTTTGCCTCTGTTTAAGTCTGTTTGCCTCTGTTTAACTCTTTTTTGCCTCTGTTTCAGTCTGTTTGCCTCTTTCACTCTGTTTGCCTCTGTTTGCCTCTGTTTAAGTCTGTTTGCCTCTGTTTAAGTATGTTTGCCTCTGTTTGAGTCTGTTTGCCTCTGTTTAAGTCTGTTTGCCTCTGTTTCACTCTGTTTGCCTCTGTTTACCTCTGTTTGCTTCTGTTTGCCTCTGTTTCACGCTGTTTGCCTCTGTTTTCACTCCGTTTGCCTCTATTTCTTCCGTTTGCCTCTGTTTCACTCTGTTTGCCTCTGTTTACGTCTTCTTGCCTCTTTTTCACACTGTTTCCCTCTGTTTAAGTCTGTTTGCCTCTGCTTAAGTCAGTTTGCTTCTGTTTCAGGTTGTTTGCCTCAGTTTCACTCTGTTTGTCTCTGTTTCACTCTGTTTGTCTCTGTTTCACTCTGTTTGTCTCTGTTTCACTCTGTTTGTCTCTGTTTCACTCTGTTTGCCTCTGTTTCACTCTGTTTGCCTCTGTTTTTAATCTTCTTGCCTCTGTTTCACTCTGTTTGCCTCTATTTACGTCTTCTTGCCTCTTTTTCACTCTGTTTGCCTCTGTTTCACCTCTGTTTGCCTCTGCTTAAGTCTGTTTGCCTCTGTTTCACTCTATTTGCCTCTGTTTAAGTCTGTTTGCTCTGTTTAAGTCTGTTTGCCTCTGTTTAAGTCTGTTTGCCTCTGTTTCACTCTGACTGCCCCTGTTTAAGTCTGTTTGCCTCTGTTTCACTTTGTTTGCATCTGCTTCACTCTGTCTGCCTCTGTTTCACTCTTTTTGCCCTCTGTTTGCCTCTGTTTAAGTCTGTTTGCCTCAGTTTAATTCTGTATGCCTCTGTTTCAGTCTGTCTGCCTCTGTTTAAGTCTGTATGCCTCTGTTTAAGTCCGTTTGCCTCTGTTTCACTTTGTTTCCCTCTGTTTCACTCTGTTTGCCTCTGTTTCGCTCTTTTTGCCTCTGCTTGTCTCTGTTTAAGCCTGTTTGCCTCTGTTTAAGTCTGTTTGCCTCTGTTTCAGTCTGTTTGCCTCTGTTTCAATCTGTTTGCCTCTGCTTTAGTCTGTTTGCCTCTTAGTCTGTTTGCCTCTGTTTAATTCTGTTTGCCTCTGTTTCAGTCTGTTTGCCTCTGTGTCACTCTATTTGCCTCCGTTTCACTCTGTTTGCCTCTGTTTCACTCTGTTTGCCTCTGTTTACCCCTGTTTGCTTCGGTTTGCCTCTGTTTCACTCTGTTTGCCTCTGTTTCACTCTGTTTGCCTCTGTTTAATCCTGTTTGCCTCTGTTTGCCTCTGTTTAAGTCTGCTTGCCTCTGTTTAAGTCTGTTTGCCTCAGTTTAAGTCTGTTTGCCTCTGTTAGAGTCTGTTTGCCTCTGTGTAAGTCAGTTTGCATCTGTGTCACTCTGTTTGCCCCTGTTTACGTCTGTTTGCCTCTGTTTCACTCTGTTTGCCTCTGTTTCACTCTGTTTGCCTCTGTTTCACTCTGTTTGCCTCTGTTTCACACTTTTTGCCTCTGTTTAAGTCTGTTTGCCTCAGCTTAAGTCTGTATGCCTCTGTTTCAGTCTGTTTGCCTCTGTTTCAGTCTGTTAACCTCTGTTTCAGTCTGTTTGCCTCTGTTTCAGTCTGTTTCCCTCTGTTTCAATCTGTTTGCCTCTGCTTCAGTCTGTTTGCCTCTGTTTAATTCTGTTTGCCTCTGTTTCAGTCTGTTTGCCTCTGTGTCACTCTATTTGCCTCCGTTTCACTCTGTTTGCCTCTGTTTCACTCTGTTTGCCTCTGTTTAAGTCTCTTTGCCTCTGTTTAAGTCTGCTTGCCTCTGTTTCACTCTGTTTGCCTCTGTTTCACTCTGTTTGCCTCTGTTTAATCCTGTTTGCCTCTGTTTGCCTCTGTTTGCCTCTGTTTGCCTCAGTTTGCCTCTGTTTACCTCTGTATAAGTCTGTTTGCCTCTGTTTCACTCTGTTTGCCTCTGTTTCACTCTGTTTGCCTCTGTTTCACTCTGTTTGCCTCTGTTTCGCTCTTTTTGTCTCTGTTTCTCTCTGTTTATTTCTGTTTGCCTCTGTTTAAGTCTGTTTGCCTCTGTTTCAGTCTGTTTGCCTCTGTTTCAATCTGTTTGCCTCTGCTTTAGTCTGTTTGCCTCTGTTTCAGTCTGTTTGCATTTGTTTAAGTCTGTTTGCCTCTGTTTAAGTCTGTTTGCCTCTGTTTAAGTCTGTTTGCCTCTGTTTCAGTCTGTTTGCCTCTGTTTCACTCTGTCTGCTTCTGTTTCTCTCTGTTTGCCTCTGTTTCACTCTGTTTGCCTCTGTTTGCCTCTGTTTGCTTCTGTTTGCCTCTGTTTCACTACATTTGCCTCTATTTCACTCTGTTTGCCTCTGTTTAAGACGGTTTGCCTCTGTTTCACTCTGTTTGTCTCTGTTTCACTCTGTTTGCCTCTGTTTCGCTCTTTTTGCCTCTGTTTAAGTCTGTTTGTCTCTGTTTCAGGCTGTTTGCCTCTGTTTCAATCTCTTTGCCTCTGCTTCAGTCTGTTTGCCTCTGTTTAAGTCTGTTTGCCTCTGTTTCAGTCTGTTTGCCTCTGTCTCACTCTGTTTGCCTCCGTTTCACTCTGTTTGCCTCTGTTTCACTCTGTTTGCCTCTGTTTAAGTCTGTTTGCCTCTGTTTAAGTCTGCTTGCCTCTGTTTCACTCTTTTTGCCTCTGTTTCACTCTGTTTGCCTCTGTTTAATCCTGTTTACCTCTGTTTGCCTCTGTTTGCCTCTGTTTGCCTCTGTTTGCCTCTGTTTGCCTCTGTTTGCCTCTGTTTGCCTCTGTTTGCCTCTGTTTGCCTCTGTTTGCCTCTGTTTGCCTCTGTTTGCCTCTGTTTGCCTCTGTTTAAGTCTGTTTGCCTCTGTTTAAGTCTGTTTGCCTCTGTTTAAGTCTGTTTGCCTGTGTTTAAGTCTGTTTGCCTCTGTTTAAGTCTGTTTGCCTGTGTTTAAGTCTGTTTGCCTCTGTTTAAGTCTGTTTGCCTCTGTTTCACTCTGCTTGCCTCTGTTTCACTCTGCTTGCCTCTGTTTCACTCAGTTTGCCTCTGTTTCACTCTTTTTGTCTCTGTTTGTCTCTGTTTAAGTCTGTTTGCCTCAGTTTAAGTCTGGTTGCCGCTGTTTCAGTCTGTTTGCCTCTGTTTCAATCTGTTTGCCTCTGCTTTAGTCTGTTTGCCTCTGGTTAAGTCTGTTTGCCTCAGTTTAAGTCTGTTTGCCTCTGTTCCAGTCTGTTTGCCTCTGTTTCAGTCTGTTTGCCTCTGTTTCAGTCTTTTTGCCTCTGTTTCAGTCTGTTTGCCTCTGTTTCAGTCTGTTTGCCTCTGTTTCACTCTGCCTCTGTTTCAGTCTGTTTGTCTCTGTTTCAGTCTGTTTGCCTCTGTTTCAGTCTGTTTGCCTCAGTTTAATCCTGTTTGCCTCTGTTTGCCTCTGTTTACCTCTGTTTCACTCTGTTTGCCCCTGTTTAAGTCTGTTTGCCTCTTTTTCACTCTGTTTGCCTCTGTTTCACTCTGTTTGCCTCTGCTTAAGTCTGTTTGCCTCTGTTTCACTCTATTTGCCTCTGTTTAAGTCTGTTTGCTCTGTTTAAGTCTGTTTGCCTCTGTTTAAGTCTGTTTGCCTCTGTTTCACTCTGACTGCCCCTGTTTAAGTCTGTTTGCCTCTGTTTCACTTTGTTTGCATCTGCTTCACTCTGTCTGCCTCTGTTTCACTCTTTTTGCCTCTGTTTGCCTCTGTTTAAGTCTGTTTGCCTCAGTTTAATTCTGTATGCCTCTGTTTCAGTCTGTCTGCCTCTGTTTAAGTCTGTATGCCTCTGTTTAAGTCCGTTTGCCTCTGTTTCACTTTGTTTCCCTCTGTTTCACTCTGTTTGCCTCTGTTTCGCTCTTTTTGCCTCTGCTTGTCTCTGTTTAAGCCTGTTTGCCTCTGTTTAAGTCTGTTTGCCTCTGTTTCAGTCTGTTTGCCTCTGTTTCAATCTGTTTGCCTCTGCTTTAGTCTGTTTGCCTCTGTTTAATTCTGTTTGCCTCTGTTTCAGTCTGTTTGCCTCTGTGTCACTCTATTTGCCTCCGTTTCACTCTGTTTGCCTCTGTTTCACTCTGTTTGCCTCTGTTTACCCCTGTTTGCTTCGGTTTGCCTCTGTTTCACTCTGTTTGCCTCTGTTTCACTCTGTTTGCCTCTGTTTAATCCTGTTTGCCTCTGTTTGCCTCTGTTTGAGTCTGCTTGCCTCTGT
Source organism: Isurus oxyrinchus (assembly GCA_026770705.1). Lineage (NCBI taxonomy): Eukaryota > Metazoa > Chordata > Chondrichthyes > Lamniformes > Lamnidae > Isurus > Isurus oxyrinchus. The sequence continues at coordinate 6,128 of JANJGN010004042.1, forward strand.
TTAAGTCTGTTTGCCTCAGTTTAAGTCTGTTTGCCTCTGTTAGAGTCTGTTTGCCTCTGTGTAAGTCAGTTTGCATCTGTGTCACTCTGTTTGCCCCTGTTTACGTCTGTTTGCCTCTGTTTCACTCTGTTTGCCTCTGTTTCACTCTGTTTGCCTCTGTTTCACTCTGTTTGCCTCTGTTTCACACTTTTTGCCTCTGTTTAAGTCTGTTTGCCTCAGCTTAAGTCTGTATGCCTCTGTTTCAGTCTGTTTGCCTCTGTTTCAGTCTGTTAACCTCTGTTTCAGTCTGTTTGCCTCTGTTTCAGTCTGTTTGCCTCTGTTTCAATCTGTTTGCCTCTGCTTCAGTCTGTTTGCCTCTGTTTAATTCTGTTTGCCTCTGTTTCAGTCTGTTTGCCTCTGTGTCACTCTATTTGCCTCCGTTTCACTCTGTTTGCCTCTGTTTCACTCTGTTTGCCTCTGTTTAAGTCTCTTTGCCTCTGTTTAAGTCTGCTTGCCTCTGTTTCACTCTGTTTGCCTCTGTTTCACTCTGTTTGCCTCTGTTTAATCCTGTTTGCCTCTGTTTGCCTCTGTTTGCCTCTGTTTGCCTCAGTTTGCCTCTGTTTACCTCTGTATAAGTCTGTTTGCCTCTGTTTCACTCTGTTTGCCTCTGTTTCACTCTGTTTGCCTCTGTTTCAATCTGTTTGCCTCTGTTTAAGTCTGTTTGCCTCTGTTTAAGTCTATTTGCCTCTGTTTTACTCTGTTTGCCTCTGTTTCACTCTGTTTGCCTCTGTTTCACTCTGTTTGCCTCTGTTTCGCTCTTTTTGTCTCTGTTTCTCTCTGTTTATTTCTGTTTGCCTCTGTTTAAGTCTGTTTGCCTCTGTTTCAGTCTGTTTGCCTCTGTTTCAATCTGTTTGCCTCTGCTTTAGTCTGTTTGCCTCTGTTTCAGTCTGTTTGCATTTGTTTAAGTCTGTTTGCCTCTGTTTAAGTCTGTTTGCCTCTGTTTAAGTCTGTTTGCCTCTGTTTCAGTCTGTTTGCCTCTGTTGCACTCTGTTTGCCTCTGTTTCTCTCTGTTTGCCTCTGTTTCACTCTGTTTGCCTCTGTTTGCCTCTGTTTGCTTCTGTTTGCCTCTGTTTCACTACGTTTGCCTCTATTTCACTCTGTTTGCCTCTGTTTAAGACGGTTTGCCTCTGTTTCACTCTGTTTGTCTCTGTTTCACTCTGTTTGCCTCTGTTTCGCTCTTTTTGCCTCTGTTTAAGTCTGTTTGTCTCTGTTTCAGGCTGTTTGCCTCTGTTTCAATCTCTTTGCCTCTGCTTCAGTCTGTTTGCCTCTGTTTAAGTCTGTTTGCCTCTGTTTCAGTCTGTTTGCCTCTGTCTCACTCTGTTTGCCTCCGTTTCACTCTGTTTGCCTCTGTTTCACTCTGTTTGCCTCTGTTTAAGTCTGTTTGCCTCTGTTTAAGTCTGCTTGCCTCTGTTTCACTCTTTTTGCCTCTGTTTCACTCTGTTTGCCTCTGTTTAATCCTGTTTACCTCTGTTTGCCTCTGTTTGCCTCTGTTTGCCTCTGTTTGCCTCTGTTTGCCTCTGTTTGCCTCTGTTTGCCTCTGTTTGCCTCTGTTTGCCTCTGTTTGCCTCTGTTTAAGTCTGTTTGCCTCTGTTTAAGTCTGTTTGCCTCTGTTTAAGTCTGTTTGCCTCTGTTTAAGTCTGTTTGCCTGTGTTTAAGTCTGTTTGCCTCTGTTTAAGTCTGTTTGCCTCTGTTTAAGTCTGTTTGCCTGTGTTTAAGTCTGTTTGCCTCTGTTTAAGTCTGTTTGCCTCTGTTTCACTCTGCTTGCCTCTGTTTCACTCTGCTTGCCTCTGTTTCACTCAGTTTGCCTCTGTTTCACTCTTTTTGTCTCTGTTTGTCTCTGTTTAAGTCTGTTTGCCTCAGTTTAAGTCTGTTTGCCGCTGTTTCAGTCTGTTTGCCTCTGTTTCAATCTGTTTGCCTCTGCTTTAGTCTGTTTGCCTCTGGTTAAGTCTGTTTGCCTCAGTTTAAGTCTGTTTGCCTCTGTTCCAGTCTGTTTGCCTCTGTTTCAGTCTGTTTGCCTCTGTTTCAGTCTTTTTGCCTCTGTTTCAGTCTGTTTGCCTCTGTTTCAGTCTGTTTGCCTCTGTTTCACTCTGCCTCTGTTTCAGTCTGTTTGTCTCTGTTTCAGTCTGTTTGCCTCTGTTTCAGTCTGTTTGCCTCAGTTTAATCCTGTTTGCCTCTGTTTGCCTCTGTTTACCTCTGTTTCACTCTGTTTGCCCCTGTTTAAGTCTGTTTGCCTCTTTTTCACTCTGTTTGCCTCTGTTTCACACTTTTTGCCTCTTTTTGCCCCTGTTTAAGTCTGTTTGCCTCAGTTTAAGTCTGTATGCCTCTGTTTCAGTCTGTTTGCCTCTGTTTCAGTCTGTTTGCCTCAGTTTCATTCTGTTTGCCTCTGTTTGCCTCTGTTTACCTCTGTTTAAGTCTGTTTGCTCTGTTTAAGTCTTTTTGCCTCTGTTTCACTTTGTTTCCCTCTGTTTCACTCTGTTTGCCTCTGTTTCGCTCTTTTTGCCTCTGCTTGTCTCTGTTTAAGTCTGTTTGCCTCTGTTTCAATCTGTTTGCCACCCTTTCACTCTGTTTGCCTCTGTTTAAGTCTGTATGCCTCTGTTTAAGTCTGTTTGCCACTGTTTTACTCTGTTTGCCTCTGTTTCACTCTGCTTGTCTCTGTTTAAGTCTGTTTGCCTCTGTTTAAGTCTGTTTGCCTCTGTTTAAGTCTGCTTGCCTCTGTTTCAATCTGTTTACCTCTGCTTTAGTCTGTTTAACTCTGTTTAAGTCTGTTTGCCTCTGTTTCACTCTGTTTGCCTCTGTTTCGCTCTTTTTGTCTCTGTTTCAATCTTTTTGCCTCTGTTTAAGTCTGTTTGCCTCTGTTTAAGTCTGTTTGCCTCTGCTTTAGTCTGTTTGCCTCTGTTTAAGTCTGTTTGCCTCTGTTTAAGTCTGTTTGCCTCTGTTTCAGTCTGTTTGCCTCTGTTTCACTCTGTTTGCCTCTGTTTCACTCTGTTTGCCTCTGTTTCACTCTTTTTGCCTCTGTTTAAGTCTGTTTGCCTCGGTTTCAGTCTGTTTGCCTCTGTTTCAGTCTGTTTGCCTCTGTTTCAGTCTGTTTGCCTGTGTTTCAGTCTGTTTGCCCTTGTTTCAGTCTGTTTGCCTCTGTTTCAGTCTGTTTAACTCTGTTTCACTCTGTTTGCCTCTGTTTCACACTTTTTGCCTCTGTTTAAGTCTGTTTGCCTCAGTTTAAGTCTGTATGCCTCTGTTTCACTCTGTTTGCCTCTGTTTCAGTCTGTTTGACTCTGTTTCAGTCTGTTTGCCTCTGTTTCAGTCTGTTTGCCTCTGTTTCACTCTGTTTGCCTCTGTTGCACTCTGTCTGCCTCTGTTTCTCTCTGTTTGCCTCTGTTTCACTCTGTTTGCCTCTGTTTGCCCCTGTTTGCTTCTGTTTGCCTCTGTTTCACTACGTTTGCCTCTATTTCACTCTGTTTGCATCTGTTTCACTCTGTTCGCCTCTGTTTAAGTCTTCTTGCCTCTGTTTCACTCTGTTTGCCTCTGTTTACGTCTTCTTGTCTCTTTTTCACTCTGTTTGCCTCTGTTTAAGACTGTTTGCCTCTGTTTCACTCTGTTTGTCTCTGTTTCAATCTGTTTGCCTCTGTTTCACTCTGTTTGCCTCTGTTTCGCTCTTTTTGCCTCTGTTTAAGTCTGTTTGCCTCTGTTTAAGTCTGTTTGCCTCTGTTTCAGTCTGTTTGCCTCTGTTTCACTCTGTTTGCCTCTGTTTCACTCTGTGTGCCTCTGTTTCACTCTTTTTGCCTCTGTTTAAGTCTGTTTGCCTCGGTTTCAGTCTGTTTGCCTCTGTTTCAGTCTGTTTGCCTCTGTTTCAGTCTGTTTGCCTCTGTTTCAGTCTGTTTGCCTCTGTTTCAGTCTGTTTGCCTCTGTTTCAGTCTGTTTGCATCTGTTTCAGTCTGTTTGCCTCTGTTTCAGTCTGTTTGCCTCTGTTTCAGTCTGTTTGCCTCTGTTTCAGTCTGTTTGCCTCTGTTTCAGTCTGTTTGCCTCTGTTTCAGTCTGTTTGCCTCTGTTTCAGTCTGTTTGCCTCTGTTTCACTCTGTTTGCCTCTGTTTCACACTTTTTGCCTCTGTTTAAGTCTGTTTGCCTCAGTTTAAGTCTGTATGCCTCTGTTTCACTCTGTTTGCCTCTGTTTCAGTCTGTTTGCCTCTGTTTCAGTCTGTTTGCCTCTGTTTCAGTCTGTTTGCCTCTGTTTCACTCTGTTTGCCTCTGTTTCACTCTGTTTGCCTCTGTTTCTCTCTGTTTGCCTCTGTTTCTCTCTGTTTCTCTCTGTTTGCCTCTGTTTCCTTCTGTTTGCCTCTGTTTCACTCTGTTTGCCTCTGTTTGCCTCTGTTTGCTTCTGTTTGCCTCTGTTTCACTACGTTTGCCTCTATTTCACTCTGTTTGCATCTGTTTCACTCTGTTCGCCTCTGTTTAAGTCTTCTTGCCTCTGTTTCACTCTGTTTGCCTCTGTTTACGTCTTCTTGCCTCTTTTTCACTCTGTTTGCCTCTGTTCAAGACTGTTTGCCTCTGTTTCACTCTGTTTGTCTCTGTTTCACTCTGTTTGCCTCTGTTTCACTCTGTTTGCCTCTGTTTCGCTCTTTTTGCCTCTGTTTAAGTCTGTTTGCCTCTGTTTAAGTCTGTTTGCCTCTGTTTCAGTCTGTTTGCCTCTGTTTAAGTCTGTTTGCCTCTGTTTTTACTCTGTTTGCCTCTGTTTCACTCTGCTTGTCTCTGTTTAAGTCTGTTTGCCTCTGTTTAAGTCTGTTTGCCTCTGTTTAAGTCTGCTTGCCTCTGTTTCAATCTGTTTGCCTCTGCTTTAGTCTGTTTAACTCTGTTTAAGTGTGTTTGCCTCTGTTTAAGTCTGTTTGCCTCTGTTTCACTCTGTTTGCCTCTGTTTCGCTCTTTTTGTCTCTGTTTGTCTCTATTTAAGTCTGTTTGCCTCTGTTTAGCTCTGTTTGCATCTGTTTCAGTCTGTTTGCCTCTGTTTCAATCTGTTTGCCTCTGCTTTAGTCTGTTTAACTCTGTTTAAGTCTGTTTGCCTCTGTTTAAGTCTGTTTGCCTCTGTTTCAGTCTGTTTCCCTCTGTTTCACTCTGTTTGCCGCTGTTTCACTCTGTTTGCCTCTGTTTCAATCTGTTTGCCTCTGTTTAAGTCTGTTTGCCTCTGTTTAAGTCTGTTTGCCTCTGTTTAAGTCTGTTTGCCTCTGTTTCAGTCTGTTTGCCTCTGTTTCACTCTGTTTGCCTCTGTTTCACTCTGTTTGCCTCTGTTTCACTCTGTTTGCCTCTGTTTCACTCTGTTTGCCTCTGTTTCACTCTTTTTGCCTCTGTTTAAGTCTGTTTGCCTCGGTTTCAGTCTGTTTGCCTCTGTTTCAGTCTGTTTGCCTCTGTTTCAGTCTGTTTGCCTCTGTTTCAGTCTGTTTGCCTCTGTTTCAGTCTGTTTGCCTCTGTTTCAGTCTGTTTGCCTCTGTTTCAGTCTGTTTGCCTCTGTTTCAGTCTGTTTGCCTCTGTTTCACTCTGTTTGCCTCTGTTTCACACTTTTTGCCTCTGTTTAAGTCTGTTTGCCTCAGTTTAAGTCTGTATGCCTCTGTTTCACTCTGTTTGCCACTGTTTCAGTCTGTTTGCCTCTGTTTCAGTCTGTTTGCCTCTGTTTCAGTCTGTTTGCCTCTGTTTCACTCTGTTTGCCTCTGTTTCACTCTGTCTGCCTCTGTTTCTCTCTGTTTGCCTCTGTTTCACTCTGTTTGCCTCTGTTTGCCTCTGTTTGCTTCTGTTTGCCTCTGTTTCACTACGTTTGCCTCTATTTCACTCTGTTTGCATCTGTTTCACTCTGTTCGCCTCTGTTTAAGTCTTCTTGCCTCTGTTTCACTCTGTTTGCCTCTGTTTACGTCTTCTTGCCTCTTTTTCACTCTGTTTGCCTCTGTTTAAGTCTGTTTGCCTCTGTTTCAGTCTTTTTGCCTCTGTTTCACTCTGTTTGCCTCTGTTTCACTCTGTTTGCCTCTGTTTCACTCTTTTTGCCTCTGTTTAAGTCTGTTTGCCTCGGTTTCAGTCTGTTTGCCTCTGTTTCAGTCTGTTTGCCTCTGTATCAGTCTGATTGCCTCTGTTTCAGTCTGTTTGCCTCTGTTTCAGTCTGTTTGCCTCTGTTTCAGTCTGTTTGCCTCTGTTTCAGTCTGTTTGCCTCTGTTTCACTCTGTTTGCCTCTGTTGCACACTTTTTGCCTCTGTTTAAGTCTGTTTGCCTCAGTTTAAGTCTGTATGCCTCTGTTCCACTCTGTTTGCCTCTGTTTCAGTCTGTTTGCCTCTGTTTCAGTCTGTTTGCCTCTGTTTCAGTCTGTTTGCATCTGTTTCACTCTGTTTGCCTCTGTTTCTCTCTGTTCTGTTTGCCTCTGTTTCTCTCTGTTTGCCTCTGTTTGCCTCTGTTTGCCTCTGTTTGCCTCTGTTTGCTTCTGTTTGCCTCTGTTTCACTACGTTTGCCTCTATTTCACTCTGTTTGCATCTGTTTCACTCTGTTCGCCTCTGTTTAAGTCTTCTTGCCTCTGTTTCACTCTGTTTGCCTCTGTTTACGTCTTCTTGCCTCTTTTTCACTCTGTTTGCCTCTGTTTAAGACTGTTTGCCTCTGTTTCACTCTGTTTGTCTCTGTTTCACTCTGTTTGCCTCTGTTTCACTCTGTTTGCCTCTGTTTCGCTCTTTTTGCCTCTGTTTAAGTCTGTTTGCCTCTGTTTAAGTCTGTTTGCCTCTGTTTCAGTCTGTTTGCCTCTGTTTAAGTCTGTTTGCCTCTGTTTTACTCTGTTTGCCTCTGTTTCACTCTGCTTGTCTCCGTTTAAGTCTGTTTGCCTCTGTTTAAGTCTGTTTGCCTCTGTTTAAGTCTATTGCCTCTGTTTCAAACTGTTTGCCTCTGCTTTAGTCTGTTTAACTCTGTTTAAGTCTGTTTGCCTCTGTTTCACTCTGCTTGCCTCTGTTTCGCTCTTTTTGTCTCTGTTTGTCTCTATTTAAGTCTGTTTGCCTCTGTTTAGGTCTGTTTGCATCTGTTTCAGTCTGTTTGCCTCTGTTTCAATCTGTTTGCCTCTGCTTTAGTCTGTATAACTCTGTTTAAGTCTGTTTGCCTCTGTTTAAGTCTGTTTGCCTCTGTTTAAGTCTGCTTGCCTCTGTTTCAATCTGTTTGCCTCTGCTTTAGTCTGTTTAACTCTGTTTAAGTGTGTTTGCCTCTGTTTCACTCTGTTTGCCTCTGTTTCGCTCTTTTTGTCTCTGTTTGTCTCTATTTAAGTCTGTTTGCCTCTGTTTAGCTCTGTTTGCATCTGTTTCAGTCTGTTTGCCTCTGTTTCAATCTGTTTGCCTCTGCTTTAGTCTGTTTAACTCTGTTTAAGTCTGTTTGCCTCTGTTTAAGTCTGTTTGCCTCTGTTTCAGTCTGTTTCCCTCTGTTTCACTCTGTTTGCCGCTGTTTCACTCTGTTTGCCTCTGTTTCAATCTGTTTGCCTCTGTTTCAGTCTGTTTGCCTCTGTTTAAGTCTGTTTGCCTCTGTTTAAGTCTGTTTGCCTCTGTTTCAGTCTGTTTGCCTCTGTTTCACTCTGTTTGCCTCTGTTTCACTCTGTTTGCCTCTGTTTCACTCTGTTTGCCTCTGTTTCACTCTGTTTACCTCTGTTTCACTCTGTTTGCCTCTGTTTCACTCTTTTTGCCTCTGTTTAAGTCTGTTTGCCTCGGTTTCAGTCTGTTTGCCTCTGTTTCAGTCTGTTTGCCTCTGTTTCAGTCTGTCTGCCTCTGTTTCAGTCTGTTTGCCTCTGTTTCAGTCTGTTTGCCTCTGTTTCAGTCTGTTTGCCTCTGTTTCAGTCTGTTTGCCTCTGTTTCAGTCTGTTTGCCTCTGTTTCAGTCTGTTTGCCTCTGTTTCAGTCTGTTTGCCTCTGTTTCACTCTGTTTGCCTCTGTTTCACACTTTTTGCCTCTGTTTAAGTCTGTTTGCCTCAGTTTAAGTCTGTATGCCTCTGTTTCAGTCTGTTTGCCTCTGTTTCAGTCTGTTTGCCTCTGTTTCAGTCTGTTTGCCTCTGTTTCACTCTGTTTGCCTCTGTTTCACTCTGTCTGCCTCTGTTTCTCTCTGTTTGCCTCTGTTTCACTCTGTTTGCCTCTGTTTGCCTCTGTTTGCTTCTGTTTGCCTCTGTTTCACTACGTTTGCCTCTATTTCACTCTGTTTGCATCTGTTTCACTCTGTTCGCCTCTGTTTAAGTCTTCTTGCCTCTGTTTCACTCTGTTTGCCTCTGTTTACGTCTTCTTGCCTCTTTTTCACTCTGTTTGCCTCTGTTTAAGTCTGTTTGCCTCTGTTTCAGTCTTTTTGCCTCTGTTTCACTCTGTTTGCCTCTGTTTCACTCTGTTTGCCTCTGTTTCACTCTTTTTGCCTCTGTTTAAGTCTGTTTGCCTCGGTTTCAGTCTGTTTGCCTCTGTTTCAGTCTGTTTGCCTCTGTATCAGTCTGATTGCCTCTGTTTCAGTCTGTTTGCCTCTGTTTCAGTCTGTTTGCCTCTGTTTCAGTCTGTTTGCCTCTGTTTCAGTCTGTTTGCCTCTGTTTCACTCTGTTTGCCTCTGTTGCACACTTTTTGCCTCTGTTTAAGTCTGTTTGCCTCAGTTTAAGTCTGTATGCCTCTGTTCCACTCTGTTTGCCTCTGTTTCAGTCTGTTTGCCTCTGTTTCAGTCTGTTTGCCTCTGTTTCAGTCTGTTTGCATCTGTTTCACTCTGTTTGCCTCTGTTTCTCTCTGTTTGCCTCTGTTTCTCTCTGTTTGCCTCTGTTTCTCTCTGTTTGCCTCTGTTTGCCTCTGTTTGCCTCTGTTTGCCTCTGTTTGCTTCTGTTTGCCTCTGTTTCACTACGTTTGCCTCTATTTCACTCTGTTTGCATCTGTTTCACTCTGTTCGCCTCTGTTTAAGTCTTCTTGCCTCTGTTTCACTCTGTTTGCCTCTGTTTACGTCTTCTTGCCTCTTTTTCACTCTGTTTGCCTCTGTTTAAGACTGTTTGCCTCTGTTTCACTCTGTTTGTCTCTGTTTCACTCTGTTTGCCTCTGTTTCACTCTGTTTGCCTCTGTTTCGCTCTTTTTGCCTCTGTTTAAGTCTGTTTGCCTCTGTTTAAGTCTGTTTGCCTCTGTTTCAGTCTGTTTGCCTCTGTTTAAGTCTGTTTGCCTCTGTTTTACTCTGTTTGCCTCTGTTTCACTCTGCTTGTCTCCGTTTAAGTCTGTTTGCCTCTGTTTAAGTCTGTTTGCCTCTGTTTAAGTCTATTGCCTCTGTTTCAAACTGTTTGCCTCTGCTTTAGTCTGTTTAACTCTGTTTAAGTCTGTTTGCCTCTGTTTCACTCTGCTTGCCTCTGTTTCGCTCTTTTTGTCTCTGTTTGTCTCTATTTAAGTCTGTTTGCCTCTGTTTAGGTCTGTTTGCATCTGTTTCAGTCTGTTTGCCTCTGTTTCAATCTGTTTGCCTCTGCTTTAGTCTGTTTAACTCTGTTTAAGTCTGTTTGCCTCTGTTTAAGTCTGTTTGCCTCTGTTTCAGTCTGTTTCCCTCTGTTTCACTCTGTTTGCCTCTGTTTCACTCTGTTTGCCTCTGTTTCAATCTGTTTGCCTCTGTTTAAGTCTGTTTGCCTCTGTTTAAGTCTGTTTGCCTCTGTTTCAGTCTGTTTGCCTCTGTTTCACTCTGTTTGCCTCTGTTTCACTCTGTTTGCCTCTGTTTCGCTCTTTTTGTCTCGGTTTCTCTCTGTTTAATTCTGTTTGCCTCTGTTTCACTCTTTTTGCCTCTGTTTAAGTCTGTTTGCCTCGGTTTCAGTCTGTTTGCCTCTGTTTCAGTCTGTTTGCCTCTGTTTCAGTCTGTTTGCCTCTGTTTCAGTCTGTTTGCCTCTGTTTCAGTCGTTTGCCTCTTTTTCACTCTGTTTGCCTCTGTTTAAGTCTGTTTGCCTCTGTTTCAGTCTTTTTGCCTCTGTTTCACTCTGTTTGCCTCTGTTTCACTCTGTTTGCCTCTGTTTCACTCTTTTTGCCTCTGTTTAAGTCTGTTTGCCTCGGTTTCAGTCTGTTTGCCTCTGTTTCAGTCTGTTTGCCTCTGTATCAGTCTGTTTGCCTCTGTTTCAGTCTGTTTGCCTCTGTTTCACTCTGTTTGCCTCTGTTGCACACTTTTTGCCTCTGTTTAAGTCTTTTTGCCTCAGTTTAAGTCTGTATGCCTCTGTTCCACTCTGTTTGCCTCTGTTTCAGTCTGTTTGCCTCTGTTTCAGTCTGTTTGCCTCTGTTTCAGTCTGTTTGCATCTGTTTCACTCTGTTTGCCTCTGTTTCTCTCTGTTTGCCTCTGTTTCTCTCTGTTTGCCTCTGTTTCACTCTGTTTGCCTCTGTTTGCCTCTGTTTGCTTCTGTTTGCCTCTGTTTCACTACGTTTGCCTCTATTTCACTCTGTTTGCATCTGTTTCACTCTGTTCGCCTCTGTTTAAGTCTTCTTGCCTCTGTTTCACTCTGTTTGCCTCTGTTTACGTCTTCTTGCCTCTTTTTCACTCTGTTTGCCTCTGTTTAAGACTGTTTGCCTCTGTTTCACTCTGTTTGTCTCTGTTTCACTCTGTTTGCCTCTGTTTCACTCTGTTTGCCTCTGTTTCGCTCTTTTTGCCTCTGTTTAAGTCTGTTTGCCTCTGTTTAAGTCTGTTTGCCTCTGTTTCAGTCTGTTTGCCTCTGTTTACGTCTGTTTGCCTCTGTTTTACTCTGTTTGCCTCTGTTTCACTCTGCTTGTCTCCGTTTAAGTCTGTTTGCCTCTGTTTAAGTCTGTTTGCCTCTGTTTAAGTCTGCTTGCCTCCGTTTCAATCTGTTTGCCTCTGCTTTAGTCTGTTTAACTCTGTTTAATTCTGTTTGCCTCTGTTTCACTCTGTTTGCCTCTGTTTCGCTCTTTTTGTCTCTGTTTGTCTCTATTTAAGTCTGTTTGCCTCTGTTTAGGTCTGTTTGCATCTGTTTCGGTCTGTTTGCCTCTGTTTCAATCTGTTTGCCTCTGCTTTAGTCTGTTTAACTCTGTTTAAGTCTGTTTGCCTCTGTTTAAGTCTGTTTGCCTCTGTTTCATTCTGTTTGCCTCTGTTTCAGTCTGTTTGCCTCTGTTTCACTCTGTTTGCCTCTGTTTCACTCTGTTTGCCTCTGTTTCGCTCTTTTTGTCTCGGTTTCTCTCTGTTTAATTCTGTTTGCCTCTGTTTCAGTCTGTTTGCCTCTGTTTCAGTCTGTTTGCCTCTGTTTCAATCTGTTTGCCTCTGCTTTAGTCTGTTTGCCTCTGTTTAAGTCTGTTTGCCTCTGTTTAAGTCTGTTTGCCTCAGTTTAATCCTGTTTGCCTCTGTTTGCCTCTGTTTACCTCTGTTTCACTCTGTTTGCCCCTGTTTAAGTCTGTTTGCCTCTTTTTCACTCTGTTTGCCTCTGTTTCACACTTTTTGCCTCTTTTTGCCCCTGTTTAAGTCTGTTTGCCTCAGTTTAAGTCTGTATGCCTCTGTTTCAGTCTGTTTGCCTCTGTTTCAGTCTGTTTGCCTCAGTTTCATTCTGTTTGCCTCTGTTTGCCTCTGTTTACCTCTGTTTAAGTCTGTTTGCTCTGTTTAAGTCTGTTTGCCTCTGTTTCACTTTGTTTCCCTCTGTTTCACTCTGTTTGCCTCTGGTTCGCTCTTTTTGCCTCTGCTTGTCTCTGTTTAAGTCTGTTTGCCTCTGTTTCAATCTGTTTGCCACCCTTTCACTCTGTTTGCCTCTGTTAAAGTCTGTTTGCCTCTGTTTAAGTCTGTTTGCCTCTGTTTTACTCTGTTTGCCTCTGTTTCACTCTGCTTGTCTCTGTTTAAGTCTGTTTGCCTCTGTTTAAGTCTGTTTGCCTCTGTTTAAGTCTGCTTGCCTCTGTTTCAATCTGTTTGCCTCTGCTTTAGTCTGTTTAACTCTGTTTAAGTCTGTTTGCCTCTGTTTCACTCTGTTTGCCTCTGTTTCGCTCTTTTTGTCTCTGTTTCAATCTTTTTGCCTCTGTTTAAGTCTGTTTGCCTCTGTTTAAGTCTGTTTGCCTCTGCTTTAGTCTGTTTGCCTCTGTTTAAGTCTGTTTGCCTCTGTTTAAGTCTGTTTGCCTCTGTTTCAGTCTGTTTGCCTCTGTTTCACTCTGTTTGCCTCTGTTTCACTCTGTTTGCCTCTGTTTCACTCTTTTTGCCTCTGTTTAAGTCTGTTTGCCTCGGTTTCAGTCTGTTTGCCTCTGTTTCAGTCTGTTTGCCTCTGTTTCAGTCTGTTTGCCTCTGTTTCAGTCTGTTTGCCTCTGTTTCAGTCTGTTTGCCTCTGTTTCAGTCTGTTTGCCTGTGTTTCAGTCTGTTTGCCTCCGTTTCAGTCTGTTTGCCTCTGTTTCAGTCTGTTTGCCTCTGTTTCACTCTGTTTGCCTCTGTTTCACACTTTTTGCCTCTGTTTAAGTCTGTTTGCCTCAGTTTAAGTCTGTATGCCTCTGTTTCACTCTGTTTGCCTCTGTTTCAGTCTGTTTGACTCTGTTTCAGTCTGTTTGCCTCTGTTTCAGTCTGTTTGCCTCTGTTTCACTCTGTTTGCCTCTGTTGCACTCTGTCTGCCTCTGTTTCTCTCTGTTTGCCTCTGTTTCACTCTGTTTGCCTCTGTTTGCCCCTGTTTGCTTCTGTTTGCCTCTGTTTCACTACGTTTGCCTCTATTTCACTCTGTTTGCATCTGTTTCACTCTGTTCGCCTCTGTTTAAGTCTTCTTGCCTCTGTTTCACTCTGTTTGCCTCTGTTTACGTCTTCTTGCCTCTTTTTCACTCTGTTTGCCTCTGTTTAAGACTGTTTGCCTCTGTTTCACTCTGTTTGTCTCTGTTTCACTCTGTTTGCCTCTGTTTCACTCTGTTTGCCTCTGTTTCGCTCTTTTTGCCTCTGTTTAAGTCTGTTTGCCTCTGTTTAAGTCTGTTTGCCTCTGTTTCAGTCTGTTTGCCTCTGTTTCACTCTGTTTGCCTCTGTTTCACTCTGTGTGCCTCTGTTTCACTCTTTTTGCCTCTGTTTAAGTCTGTTTGCCTCGGTTTCAGTCTGTTTGCCTCTGTTTCAGTCTGTTTGCCTCTGTTTCAGTCTGTTTGCCTCTGTTTCAGTCTGTTTGCCTCTGTTTCAGTCTGTTTGCCTCTGTTTCAGTCTGTTTGCCTCTGTTTCAGTCTGTTTGCCTCTGTTTCAGTCTGTTTGCCTCTGTTTCAGTCTGTTTGCCTCTGTTTCAGTCTGTTTGCCTCTGTTTCACTCTGTTTGCCTCTGTTTCACACTTTTTGCCTCTGTTTAAGTCTGTTTGCCTCAGTTTAAGTCTGTATGCCTCTGTTTCACTCTGTTTGCCTCTGTTTCAGTCTGTTTGACTCTGTTTCAGTCTGTTTGCCTCTGTTTCAGTCTGTTTGCCTCTGTTTCACTCTGTCTGCCTCTGTTTCTCTCTGTTTGCCTCTGTTTCACTCTGTTTGCCTCTGTTTGCCCCTGTTTGCTTCTGTTTGCCTCTGTTTCACTACGTTTGCCTCTATTTCACTCTGTTTGCATCTGTTTCACTCTGTTCGCCTCTGTTTAAGTCTTCTTGCCTCTGTTTCACTCTGTTTGCCTCTGTTTACGTCTTCTTGCCTCTTTTTCACTCTGTTTGCCTCTGTTTAAGACTGTTTGCCTCTGTTTCACTCTGTTTGTCTCTGTTTCACTCTGTTTGCCTCTGTTTCACTCTGTTTGCCTCTGTTTCGCTCTTTTTGCCTCTGTTTAAGTCTGTTTGCCTCTGTTTAAGTCTGTTTGCCTCTGTTTCAGTCTGTTTGCCTCTGTTTCACTCTGTTTGCCTCTGTTTCACTCTGTGTGGCCTCTCTTCCAGTCTGTTTGCCTCTGTTTCAGTCTGTTTGCCTCTGTTTCAGTCTGTTTGCCTCTGTTTCAGTCTGTTTGCCTCTGTTTCAGTCTGTTTGCCTCTGTTTCACTCTGTTTGCCTCTGTTTCACTCTGTTTGCCTCTGTTTCACACTTTTTGACTCTGTTTAAGTCTGTTTGCCTCAGTTTAAGTCTGTATGCCTCTGTTTCACTCTGTTTGCCTCTGTTTCAGTCTGTTTGCCACTGTTTCAGTCTGTTTGCCTCTGTTTCAGTCTGTTTGCCTCTGTTTCACTCTGTTTGCCTCTGTTTCACTCTGTCTGCCTCTGTTTCTCTCTGTTTGCCTCTGTTTCACTCTGTTTGCCTCTGTTTGCCTCTTTTTGCCTTTGTTTGCTTCTGTTTGCCTCTGTTTCACTACGTTTGCCTCTATTTCACTCTGTTGCATTTGTTTCACTCTGTTCGCCTCTGTTTAAGTCTTCTTGCCTCTTTTTCACTCTGTTTGCCCCTGTTTAAGTCTGTTTGCCTCTGTTTCACTCTGTTTGCATCTGTTTCACTCTGTTTGCCTCTGTTTCACTCTGTATGCCTCTGTTTCACTCTGTTTGCCTCTGTTTCACTCTGTTTGCATCTGTTTCACTCTGTTCGCCTCTGTTTAAGTCTTCTTGCCTCTGTTTCACTCTGTTTGCCTCTGTTTACGTCTTCTTGCCTCTTTTTCACTCTGTTTGCCTCTGTTCAAGACTGTTTGCCTCTGTTTCACTCTGTTTGTCTCTGTTTCACTCTGTTTGCCTCTGTTTCACTCTGTTTGCCTCTGTTTCGCTCTTTTTGCCTCTGTTTAAGTCTGTTTGCCTCTGTTTAAGTCTGTTTGCCTCTGTTTCAGTCTGTTTGCCTCTGTTTAAGTCTGTTTGCCTCTGTTTTACTCTGTTTGCCTCTGTTTCACTCTGCTTGTCTCTGTTTAAGTCTGTTTGCCTCTGTTTAAGTCTGTTTGCCTCTGTTTAAGTCTGCTTGCCTCTGTTTCAATCTGTTTGCCTCTGCTTTAGTCTGTTTAACTCTGTTTAAGTGTGTTTGCCTCTGTTTCACTCTGTTTGCCTCTGTTTCGCTCTTTTTGTCTCTGTTTGTCTCTATTTAAGTCTGTTTGCCTCTGTTTAGCTCTGTTTGCATCTGTTTCAGTCTGTTTGCCTCTGTTTCAATCTGTTTGCCTCTGCTTTAGTCTGTTTAACTCTGTTTAAGTCTGTTTGCCTCTGTTTAAGTCTGTTTGCCTCTGTTTCAGTCTGTTTCCCTCTGTTTCACTCTGTTTGCCGCTGTTTCACTCTGTTTGCCTCTGTTTCAATCTGTTTGCCTCTGTTTAAGTCTGTTTGCCTCTGTTTAAGTCTGTTTGCCTCTGTTTAAGTCTGTTTGCCTCTGTTTCACTCTGTTTGCCTCTGTTTCACTCTGTTTGCCTCTGTTTCACTCTGTTTGCCTCTGTTTCACTCTGTTTGCCTCTGTTTCACTCTTTTTGCCTCGGTTTCAGTCTGTTTGCCTCGGTTTCAGTCTGTTTGCCTCTGTTTCAGTCTGTTTGCCTCTGTTTCAGTCTGTTTGCCTCTGTTTCAGTCTGTTTGCCTCTGTTTCAGTCTGTTTGCCTCTGTTTCAGTCTGTTTGCCTCTGTTTCAGTCTGTTTGCCTCTGTTTCAGTCTGTTTGCCTCTGTTTCAGTCTGTTTGCCTCTGTTTCACTCTGTTTGCCTCTGTTTCACACTTTTTGCCTCTGTTTAAGTCTGTTTGCCTCAGTTTAAGTCTGTATGCCTCTGTTTCACTCTGTTTGCCACTGTTTCAGTCTGTTTGCCTCTGTTTCAGTCTGTTTGCCTCTGTTTCAGTCTGTTTGCCTCTGTTTCACTCTGTTTGCCTCTGTTTCACTCTGTCTGCCTCTGTTTCTCTCTGTTTGCCTCTGTTTCACTCTGTTTGCCTCTGTTTGCCTCTGTTTGCTTCTGTTTGCCTCTGTATCACTAAGTTTGCCTCTATTTCACTCTGTTTGCATCTGTTTCACTCTGTTCGCCTCTGTTTAAGTCTTCTTGCCTCTGTTTCACTCTGTTTGCCTCTGTTTACGTCTTCTTGCCTCTTTTTCACTCTGTTTGCCTCTGTTCAAGTCTGTTTGCCTCTGTTTCAGTCTTTTTGCCTCTGTTTCGCTCTGTTTGCCTCTGTTTCACTCTGTTTGCCTCTGTTTCACTCTTTTTGCCTCTGTTTAAGTCTGTTTGCCTCGGTTTCAGTCTGTTTGCCTCTGTTTCAGTCTGTTTGCCTCTGTATCAGTCTGATTGCCTCTGTTTCAGTCTGTTTGCCTCTGTTTCAGTCTGTTTGCCTCTGTTTCAGTCTGTTTGCCTCTGTTTCAGTCTGTTTGCCTCTGTTTCACTCTGTTTGCCTCTGTTGCACACTTTTTGCCTCTGTTTAAGTCTGTTTGCCTCAGTTTAAGTCTGTATGCCTCTGTTCCACTCTTTTTGCCTCTGTTTCAGTCTGTTTGCCTCTGTTTCAGTCTGTTTGCCTCTGTTTCAGTCTGTTGCCTCTGTTTCAGTCTGTTTGCCTCTGTTTCAGTCTGTTTGCCTCTGTTTCAGTCTGTTTGCCTCTGTTTCTCTCTGTTTGCCTCTGTTTCTCTCTGTTTGCCTCTGTTTCACTCTGTTTGCCTCTGTTTGCCTCTGTTTGCTTCTGTTTGCCTCTGTTTCACTACGTTTGCCTCTATTTCACTCTGTTTGCATCTGTTTCACTCTGTTCGCCTCTATTTAAGTCTTCTTGCCTCTGTTTCACTCTGTTTGCCTCTGTTTACGTCTTCTTGCCTCTTTTTCACTCTGTTTGCCTCTGTTTAAGACTGTTTGCCTCTGCTTCACTCTGTTTGTCTCTGTTTCACTCTGTTTGCCTCTGTTTCACTCTGTTTGCCTCTGTTTCGCTCTTTTTGCCTCTGTTTAACTCTGTTTGCCTCTGTTTAAGTCTGTTTGCCTCTGTTTCAGTCTGTTTGCCTCTGTTTAAGTCTGTTTGCCTCTGTTTTACTCTGTTTGCCTCTGTTTCACTCTGCTTGTCTCCGTTTAAGTCTGTTTGCCTCTGTTTAAGTCTGTTTGCCTCTGTTTAAGTCTGCTTGCCTCTGTTTCAATCTGTTTGCCTCTGCTTTAGTCTGTTTAACTCTGTTTAAGTCTGTTTGTCTCTGTTTCACTCTGTTTGCCTCTGTTTCGCTCTTTTTGTCTCTGTTTGTCTCTGTTTAAGTCTGTTTGCCTCTGTTTCAATCTGTTTGCCTCTGCTTTAGTCTGTTTAACTCTGTTTAAGTCTGTTTGCCTCTGTTTAAGTCTGTTTGCCTCTGTTTAAGTCTGTTTGCCTCTGTTTCACTCTGTTTGCCTCTGTTTCACTCTGTTTGCCTCTGTTTCAATCTGTTTCCCTCTGTTTAAGTCTGTTTGCCTCTGTTTAACTCTGTTTGCCTCTGTTTCAGTCTGTTTCCCTCTGTTTCACTCTATTTGCCTCTGTTTCACTCTGTTTGCCTCTGTTTCACTCTGTTTGCCTCTGTTTCGCTCTTTTTGTCTCTGTTTCACTCTTTTTGCCTCTGTTTAAGTCTGTTTGCCTCGGTTTAAGTCTGTATGCCTCTGTTTCAGTCTGTTTGCCTCTTTTTCAGTCTGTTTGCCTCTGTTTCAGTCTGTTTGCCTCTGTTTGCCTCTGTTTGCCTCTGTTTGCCTCTGTTTGCCTCTGTTTGCCTCTGTTTGCCTCTGTTTGCCTCTGTTTGCATCTGTTTGCCTCTGTTTGCCTCTGTTTGCCTCTGTTTAAGTCTGTTTGCCTCTGTTTAAGTCTGTTTGCCTCTGTTTAAGTCTGTTTGCCTCTGTTTAAGTCTGTTTGCCTCTGTTTAAGTCTGTTTGCCTCTGTTTCAGTCTGTTTGCCTATGTTTCAGTCTGTTTGCCTCTCTTTCAGTCTGTTTGCCTCTGTTTCACTCTGTTTGCATCTGTTTCACTCTGTTTGCCTCTGTTTCACTCTGTTTGCCTCTATTTCTCTCTGTTTGCCTCTGTTTCACTCTGTTTGCCTCTGTTTCACGCTGTTTGCCTCTGTTTAATCCTGTTTGCCTCTGTTTGCCTCTGTTTAAGTCTGTTTGCCTCTGTTTAAGTCTGTTTGCCTCAGTTTAAGTCTGTTTGCCTCTGTTAGAGTCTGTTTGCCTCTGTGTACGTCAGTTTGCATCTGTGTCACTCTGTTTGCCCCTGTTTAAGTCTGTTTGCCTCTGTTTCACTCTGTTTGCCTCTGTTTCACTCTGTTTGCCTCTGTTTGACTCTGTTTGCCTCTGTTTCACTCTGTATGCCCCTGTTTCACTCTGTTTGCCTCTGTTTCACACTTTTTGCCTCTGTTTAAGTCTGTTTGCCTCAGTTTAAGTCTGTATGCCTCTGTTTCAGTCTGTTTGCCTCTGTTTCAGTCTGTTTGCCTCTGTTTCAGTCTGTTAACCTCTGTTTCAGTCTGTTTGCCTCTGTTTCAGTCTGTTTGCCTCTGTTTCACTCTGTTTGCCTCTGTTTCTCTCTGTTTGCCTCTGTTTCACTCTGTTTGCCTCTGCTTAAGACTGTTTGCCTCTGTTTCACTCTGTTTGCCTCTGTTTCGCTCTTTTTGCCTCTGTTTAAGTCTGTTTGTCTCTGTTTAAGTCTGTTTGCCTCTGTTTCAATCTGTTTGCCTCTGCTTCAGTCTGTTTGCCTCTGTTTCAGTCTGTTTGCCTCTGTTTCAGTCTGTTTGCCTCTGTGTCACTCTGTTTGCCTCCGTTTCACTCTGTTTGCCTCTGTTTCACTCTGTTTGCCTCTGTTTAAGTCTCTTTGCCTCTGTTTAATTCTGCTTGCCTCTGTTTCACTCTGTTTGCCTCTGTTTCACTCTGTTTGCCTCTGTTTCAATCTGTTTGCCTCTGTTTAAGTCTGTTTGCCTCTGTTTAAGTCTGTTTGCCTCTGTTTAAGTCTGCTAGCCTCTGTTTCAATCTGTTTGCCTCAGCTTTAGTCTGTTTAACTCTGTTTAAGTCTGTTTTTCTCTGTTTCACTCTGTTTGCCTCTGTTTCGCTCTTTTTGTCTCTGTTTGTCTCTGTTTAAGTCTGTTTGCCTCTGTTTCAATCTGTTTGCCTCTGCTTTAGTCTGTTTAACTCTGTTTAAGTCTGTTTGCCTCTGTTCAAGTCTGTTTGCCTCTGTTTAAGTCTGTTTGCCTCTGTTTCAGTCTGTTTCACTCTGTTTGCCTCTGTTTCACTCTGTTTGCCTCTGTTTCACTCTGTTTGCCTCTGTTTCAATCTGTTTGCCTCTGTTTAAGTCTGTTTGCCTCTGTTTAAGTCTGTTTGCCTCTGTTTCACTCTATTTGCCTCTGTTTCACTCTGTTTGCCTCTGTTTCACTCTGTTTGCCTCTGTTTCGCTCTTTTTGTCTCTGTTTCACTCTTTTTGCCTCTGTTTAAGTCTGTTTGCCTCGGTTTAAGTCTGTATGCCTCTGTTTCAGTCTGTTTGCCTCTGTTTCAGTCTGTTTGCCTCTGTTTCAGTCTGTTTGCCTCTGTTTGCCTCTGTTTCAGTCTGTTTGCCTCTGTTTCAGTCTGTTTCACTCTGTTTGCCTCTGTTTGCCTCTGTTTGCCTCTGTTTGCCTCTGTTTGCCTCTGTTTGCCTCTGTTTGCCTCTGTTTAAGTCTGTTTGCCTCTGTTTAAGTCTGTTTGCCTCTGTTTCAGTCTGTTTGCCTATGTTTCAGTCTGTTTGCCTGTCTTTCAGTCTGTTTGCCTCTGTTTCACTCTGTTTGTCTCTGTTTCACTCTGTTTGCCTCTGTTTCACTCTGTTTGCCTCTGTTTCACTCTGTTTGCCTCTATTTCCCTCTGTTTGCCTCTGTTTCACTCTGTTTGCCTCTGTTTCCTCTGTTTAAGTCTGTTTGCCTCTGTTTAATCCTGTTTGCCTCAGTTTAAGTCTGTTTGCCTCTGTTAGAGTCTGTTTGCCTCTGTGTACGTCAGTTTGCATCTGTGTCATTCTGTTTGCCCCTGTTTAAGTCTGTTTGCCTCTGTTTCACTCTGTTTGCCTCTGTTTCACTCTGTTTGCCTCTGTTTCACACTTTTTGCCTCTGTTTAAGTCTGTTTGCCTCAGTTTAAGTCTGTATGCCTCTGTTTCAGTCTGTTTGCCTCTGTTTCAGTCTGTTTGCCTCTGTTTCAGTCTGTTTGCCTCTTTTTCACTCTGTTTGCCTCTTTTTCACTCTGTTTGCCTCTGTTTCACTCTGTTTGCCTCTGTTTCACTCTGTTTGCCTCTGTTTCACTCTGTTTGCCTCTGTTTAACTCTGTATGCCTCTGTTTCACTCTGTTTGCCTCTGCTTAAGACTGTTTGCCTCTGTTTCACTCTGTTTGCCTCTGTTTCGCTCCTTTTGCCTCTGTTTAAGTCTGTTTGCCTCTCTTCCAGTCTGTTTGCCTCTGTTTCAGTCTGTTTGCCTCTGTTTCAGTCTGTTTGCCTCTGTTTCAGTCTGTTTGCCTCTGTTTCAGTCTGTTTGCCTCTGTTTCAGTCTGTTTGCCTCTGTTTCACTCTGTTTGCCTCTGTTTCACACTTTTTGACTCTGTTTAAGTCTGTTTGCCTCAGTTTAAGTCTGTATGCCTCTGTTTCACTCTGTTTGCCTCTGTTTCAGTCTGTTTGCCACTGTTTCAGTCTGTTTGCCTCTGTTTCAGTCTGTTTGCCTCTGTTTCACTCTGTTTGCCTCTGTTTCACTCTGTCTGCCTCTGTTTCTCTCTGTTTGCCTCTGTTTCACTCTGTTTGCCTCTGTTTGCCTCTGTTTGCCTTTGTTTGCTTCTGTTTGCCTCTGTTTCACTACGTTTGCCTCTATTTCACTCTGTTTGCATTTGTTTCACTCTGTTCGCCTCTGTTTAAGTCTTCTTGCCTCTTTTTCACTCTGTTTGCCCCTGTTTAAGTCTGTTTGCCTCTGTTTCACTCTGTTTGCATCTGTTTCACTCTGTTTGCCTCTGTTTCACTCTGTTTGCCTCTGTTTCACACTTTTTGCCTCTGTTTAAGTCTGTTTGCCTCAGTTTAAGTCTGTATGCCTCTGTTTCAGTCTGTTTGCCTCTGTTTCAGTCTGTTAACCTCTGTTTCAGTCTGTTTGCCTCTGTTTCAGTCTGTTTGCCTCTTTTTCACTCTGTTTGCCTCTGTTTCTCTCTGTTTGCCTCTGTTTCACTCTGTTTGCCTCTGCTTAAGACTGTTTGCCTCTGTTTCACTCTGTTTGCCTCTGTTTCGCTCCTTTTGCCTCTGTTTAAGTCTCTTTGCCTCTGTTTAAGTCTGCTTGCCTCTGTTTCACTCTGTTTGCCTCTGTTTCACTCTGTTTGCCTCTGTTTGCCTCTGTTTGCCTCAGTTTGCCTCTGTTTACCTCTGTATAAGTCTGTTTGCCTCTGTTTCACTCTGTTTGCCTCTGTTTCACTCTGTTTGCCTCTGTTTCACTCTGTTTGCCTCTGTTTCGCTCTTTTTGTCTCTGTTTCTCTCTGTTTATTTCTGTTTGCCTCTGTTTAAGTCTGTTTGCCTCTGTTTCACTCTGTTTGCCTCTGTTTCGCTCTTTTTGCCTCTGTTTAAGTCTGTTTGTCTCTGTTTAAGTCTGTTTGCCTCTGTTTCAATCTGTTTGCCTCTGCTTCAGTCTGTTTGCCTCTGTTTCAGTCTGTTTGCCTCTGTTTCAGTCTGTTTGCCTCTGTGTCACTCTGTTTGCCTCCGTTTCACTCTGTTTGCCTCTGTTTCACTCTGTTTGCCTCTGTTTAAGTCTCTTTGCCTCTGTTTAATTCTGCTTGCCTCTGTTTCACTCTGTTTGCCTCTGTTTCACTCTGTTTGCCTCTGTTCAATCTGTTTGCCTCTGTTTAAGTCTGTTTGCCTCTGTTTAAGTCTGTTTGCCTCTGTTTAAGTCTGCTAGCCTCTGTTTCAATCTGTTTGCCTCAGCTTTAGTCTGTTTAACTCTGTTTAAGTCTGTTTTTCTCTGTTTCACTCTGTTTTCCTCTGTTTCGCTCTTTTTGTCTCTGTTTGTCTCTGTTTAAGTCTGTTTGCCTCTGTTTCAATCTGTTTGCCTCTGCTTTAGTCTGTTTAACTCTGTTTAAGTCTGTTTGCCTCTGTTCAAGTCTGTTTGCCTCTGTTTAAGTCTGTTTGCCTCTGTTTCAGTCTGTTTCACTCTGTTTGCCTCTGTTTCACTCTGTTTGCCTCTGTTTCACTCTGTTTGCCTCTGTTTCAATCTGTTTGCCTCTGTTTAAGTCTGTTTGCCTCTGTTTAAGTCTGTTTGCCTCTGTTTCACTCTATTTGCCTCTGTTTCACTCTGTTTGCCTCTGTTTCACTCTGTTTGCCTCTGTTTCGCTCTTTTTGTCTCTGTTTCACTCTTTTTGCCTCTGTTTAAGTCTGTTTGCCTCGGTTTAAGTCTGTATGCCTCTGTTTCAGTCTGTTTGCCTCTGTTTCAGTCTGTTTGCCTCTGTTTCAGTCTGTTTGCCTCTGTTTGCCTCTGTTTCAGTCTGTTTGCCTCTGTTTCAGTCTGTTTCACTCTGTTTGCCTCTGTTTGCCTCTGTTTGCCTCTGTTTGCCTCTGTTTGCCTCTGTTTGCCTCTGTTTGCCTCTGTTTGCCTCTGTTTAAGTCTGTTTGCCTCTGTTTAAGTCTGTTTGCCTCTGTTTCAGTCTGTTTGCCTATGTTTCAGTCTGTTTGCCTGTCTTTCAGTCTGTTTGCCTCTGTTTCACTCTGTTTGTCTCTGTTTCACTCTGTTTGCCTCTGTTTCACTCTGTTTGCCTCTGTTTCACTCTGTTTGCCTCTATTTCCCTCTGTTTGCCTCTGTTTCACTCTGTTTGCCTCTGTTTCACTCTGTTTGCCTCTGTTTAAGTCTGTTTGCCTCTGTTTAATCCTGTTTGCCTCTGTTTGCCTCTGTTTGCCTCTGTTTAAGTCTGTTTGCCTCTGTTTAAGTCTGTTTGCCTCAGTTTAAGTCTGTTTGCCTCTGTTAGAGTCTGTTTGCCTCTGTGTACGTCAGTTTGCATCTGTGTCATTCTGTTTGCCCCTGTTTAAGTCTGTTTGCCTCTGTTTCACTCTGTTTGCCTCTGTTTCACTCTGTTTGCCTCTGTTTCACACTTTTTGCCTCTGTTTAAGTCTGTTTGCCTCTGTTTCACTCTGTTTGCCTCTGTTTCAGTCTGTTTGCCACTGTTTCAGTCTGTTTGCCTCTGTTTCAGTCTGTTTGCCTCTGTTTCACTCTGTTTGCCTCTGTTTCACTCTGTTTGCCTCTGTTTGCCTCTGTTTGCCTTTGTTTGCTTCTGTTTGCCTCTGTTCACTACGTTTGCCTCTATTTCACTCTGTTTGCATCTGTTTCACTCTGTTCGCCTCTGTTTAAGTCTTCTTGCCTCTTTTTCACTCTGTTTGCCCCTGTTTAAGTCTGTTTGCCTCTGTTTCACTCTGTTTGCATCTGTTTCACTCTGTTTGCCTCTGTTTCACTCTGTTTGCCTCTGTTTCACACTTTTTGCCTCTGTTTAAGTCTGTTTGCCTCAGTTTAAGTCTGTATGCCTCTGTTTCAGTCTGTTTGCCTCTGTTTCAGTCTGTTAACCTCTGTTTCAGTCTGTTTGCCTCTGTTTCAGTCTGTTTGCCTCTTTTTCACTCTGTTTGCCTCTGTTTCTCTCTGTTTGCCTCTGTTTCACTCTGTTTGCCTCTGCTTAAGACTGTTTGCCTCTGTTTCACTCTGTTTGCCTCTGTTTCGCTCCTTTTGCCTCTGTTTAAGTCTCTTTGCCTCTGTTTAAGTCTGCTTGCCTCTGTTTCACTCTGTTTGCCTCTGTTTCACTCTGTTTGCCTCTGTTTAATCCTGTTTGCCTCTGTTTGCCTCTGTTTGCCTCAGTTTGCCTCTGTTTACCTCTGTATAATTCTGTTTGCCTCTGTTGCACTCTGTTTGCCTCTGTTTCACTCTGTTTGCCTCTGTCTAAGTCTGTTTGCCCCTGTTTAAGTCTATTTGCCTCTGTTTTACTCTGTTTGCCTCTGTTTCACTCTGTTTGCCTCTGTTTCACTCTGTTTGCCTCTGTTTCACTCTGTTTGCCTCTGTTTCGCTCTTTTTGTCTCTGTTTCTCTCTGTTTAATTCTGTTTGCCTCTGTTTCAGTCTGTTTGCCTCTGTTTCAGTCTGTTTGCCTCTGTTTCAATCTGTTTGCCTCTGTTTAAGTCTGTTTGCCTCTGTTTAAGTCTGTTTGCCTCTGTTTAAATCTGTTTGCCTCTGTTTAAGTCTGTTTGCCTCTGTTTCAGTCTGTTTGCCTCTTTTTCACTCTGTTTGCCTCTGTTTCACTCTGTTTGCCTCTGTTTCACTCTGTTTGCCTCTGTTTCACTCTGTTTGCCTCTGTTTCACTCTTTTTGCCTCTGTTTAAGTCTGTTTGCCTCGGTTTAAGTCTTCTTGCCTCTTTTTCACTGTGTTTGCCTCTGTTTAAGTCTGTTTGCCTCTGCTTAAGTCTGTTTGCCACTGTTTCAATCTATTTGCCTCTGTTTCACTCTGTTTGCCACTGTTTAACTCTGTTTAACTCTGTTTAACTCTGTTTAACTCTGTTTAACTCTGTTTAACTCTGTTTAACTCTGTTTAAGTCTGTTTAAGTCTGTTTGCCTCTGTCTGCCTCTGTCTGCCTCTGTTTGCCTCTGTTTGCCTCTGTTTGCCACTTTTTGCATCTGTTTGCCTATGTTAGCCTCTGTTTAAGTCTGTTTGCTCTGTTTAAGTCTGTTTGCCTCTGTTTAAGTCTGTTTGCCTCTGTTTCACTCTGACTGCCCCTGTTTAAGTCTGTTTGCCTCTGTTTCACTTTGTTTGCCTCTGCTTCACTCTGTCTGCCTCTGTTTCACTCTTTTTGCCTCTGTTTCACTCTGTTTGCCTCTGTTTCACTCTGTTTGCCTCTGTTTCGCTCTTTTTGTCTCTGTTTCTCTCTGTTTAATTCTGTTTGCCTTTGTTTCAGTCTGTTTGCCTCTGTTTCAGTCTGTTTGCCTCTGTTTCAATCTGTTTGCCTCTGCTTTAGTCTGTTTGCATCTGTTTAAGTCTGTTTGCCTCTCTTTCAGTCTGTTTGCCTCTGTTTCAGTCTGTTTGCCTCTGTTTCAGTCTGTTTGCCTCTGTTTCACTCTGTTTGCCTCTGTTTCACTCTTTTTGCCTCTGTTTAAGTCTGTTTGCCTCGGTTTAAGTCTGTATGCCTCTGTTTCAGTCTGTTTGCCTCTGTTTCACTCTGTTTGCCTCTGTTTCACTCTGTTTGCCTCTGTTTCACTCTGTTTGCCTCTGTTTCACTCTTTTTGCCTCTGTTTAATTCTGTTTGCCTCGGTTTAAGTCTGTATGCCTCTGTTTAAGTCTGTTTGCCTCTGTTTCAGTCTGTTTGCCTCTGTTTCACTCTGTTTGCCTCTGTTTCACTCTGTTTGCCTTTGTTTGCCTCTGTTTGTCTCTGTTTGTCTCTGTTTGCCTCTGTTTGCCTCTGCCTCTGTTTGCCTCTGTTTGCCTCTGCTTAGGTCTGTTTGCCTCTGTTTGCATCTGTTTAAGTCTGTTTGCCTCTGTTTAAGTCTGTTTGCCTCTGTTTAAGTCTGTTTGCCTCTGTTTAAGTCTGTTTGCCTCTGTTTAAGTCTGTTTGCCTCTGTTTGAGTCTGTTTGCCTATGTTTCAGTCTGTGTGCCTCTCTTTCAGTCTGTTTGCCTCTGTTTCAATCTGTTTGTCTCTGTTTCACTCTGTTTGCCTCTGTTTCACTCTGTTTGCCTCTGTTTCGCTCTTTTTGTCTCTGTTTCACTCTTTTTGCCTCTGTTTAAGTCTGTTTGCCTCGGTTTAAGTCTGTATGCCTCTGTTTCAGTCTGTTTGCCTCTGTTTCAGTCTGTTTGCCTCTGTTTCAGTCTGTTTGCCTCTGTTTGCCTCTGTTTCAGTCTGTTTGCCTCTGTTTCAGTCTGTTTCACTCTGTTTGCCTCTGTTTGCCTCTGTTTGCCTCTGTTTGCCTCTGTTTGCCTCTGTTTGCCTCTGTTTGCCTCTGTTTGCCTCTGTTTAAGTCTGTTTGCCTCTGTTTAAGTCTGTTTGCCTCTGTTTCAGTCTGTTTGCCTATGTTTCAGTCTGTTTGCCTGTCTTTCAGTCTGTTTGCCTCTGTTTCACTCTGTTTGTCTCTGTTTCACTCTGTTTGCCTCTGTTTCACTCTGTTTGCCTCTGTTTCACTCTGTTTGCCTCTATTTCCCTCTGTTTGCCTCTGTTTCACTCTGTTTGCCTCTGTTTCACTCTGTTTGCCTCTGTTTAAGTCTGTTTGCCTCTGTTTAATCCTGTTTGCCTCAGTTTAAGTCTGTTTGCCTCTGTTAGAGTCTGTTTGCCTCTGTGTACGTCAGTTTGCATCTGTGTCATTCTGTTTGCCCCTGTTTAAGTCTGCTTGCCTCTGTTTCACTCTGTTTGCCTCTGTTTCACTCTGTTTGCCTCTGTTTCACACTTTTTGCCTCTGTTTAAGTCTGTTTGCCTCAGTTTAAGTCTGTATGCCTCTGTTTCAGTCTGTTTGCCTCTGTTTCAGTCTGTTTGCCTCTGTTTCAGTCTGTTTGCCTCTTTTTCACTCTGTTTGCCTCTGTTTCACTCTGTTTGCCTCTGTTTCACTCTGTTTGCCTCTGTTTCACTCTGTTTGCCTCTGTTTAACTCTGTATGCCTCTGTTTCACTCTGTTTGCCTCTGCTTAAGACTGTTTGCCTCTGTTTGCCTCTGTTTCGCTCCTTTTGCCTCTGTTTAAGTCTGTTTGCCTCTCTTCCAGTCTGTTTGCCTCTGTTTCAGTCTGTTTGCCTCTGTTTCAGTCTGTTTGCCTCTGTTTCAGTCTGTTTGCCTCTGTTTCACTCTGTTTGCCTCTGTTTCACTCTGTTTGCCTCTGTTTCACACTTTTTGACTCTGTTTAAGTCTGTTTGCCTCAGTTTAAGTCTGTATGCCTCTGTTTCACTCTGTTTGCCTCTGTTTCAGTCTGTTTGCCACTGTTTCAGTCTGTTTGCCTCTGTTTCAGTCTGTTTGCCTCTGTTTCACTCTGTTTGCCTCTGTTTCACTCTGTCTGCCTCTGTTTCTCTCTGTTTGCCTCTGTTTCACTCTGTTTGCCTCTGTTTGCCTCTGTTTGCCTTTGTTTGCTTCTGTTTGCCTCTGTTTCACTACGTTTGCCTCTATTTCACTCTGTTTGCATCTGTTTCACTCTGTTCGCCTCTGTTTAAGTCTTCTTGCCTCTTTTTCACTCTGTTTGCCCCTGTTTAAGTCTGTTTGCCTCTGTTTCACTCTGTTTGCATCTGTTTCACTCTGTTTGCCTCTGTTTCACTCTGTTTGCCTCTGTTTCACACTTTTTGCCTCTGTTTAAGTCTGTTTGCCTCAGTTTAAGTCTGTATGCCTCTGTTTCAGTCTGTTTGCCTCTGTTTCAGTCTGTTAACCTCTGTTTCAGTCTGTTTGCCTCTGTTTCAGTCTGTTTGCCTCTTTTTCACTCTGTTTGCCTCTGTTTCTCTCTGTTTGCCTCTGTTTCACTCTGTTTGCCTCTGCTTAAGACTGTTTGCCTCTGTTTCACTCTGCTTGCCTCTGTTTCGCTCCTTTTGCCTCTGTTTAAGTCTCTTTGCCTCTGTTTAAGTCTGCTTGCCTCTGTTTCACTCTGTTTGCCTCTGTTTCACTCTGTTTGCCTCTGTTTAATCCTGTTTGCCTCTGTTTGCCTCTGTTTGCCTCAGTTTGCCTCTGTTTACCTCTGTATAAGTCTGTTTGCCTCTGTTTCACTCTGTTTGCCTCTGTTTCACTCTGTTTGCCTCTGTTTCACTCTGTTTGCCTCTGTTTCGCTCTTTTTGTCTCTGTTTCTCTCTGTTTATTTCTGTTTGCCTCTGTTTAAGTCTGTTTGCCTCTGTTTCACTCTGTTTGCCTCTGTTTCGCTCTTTTTGCCTCTGTTTAAGTCTGTTTGTCTCTGTTTAAGTCTGTTTGCCTCTGTTTCAATCTGTTTGCCTCTGCTTCAGTCTGTTTGCCTCTGTTTCAGTCTGTTTGCCTCTGTTTCAGTCTGTTTGCCTCTGTGTCACTCTGTTTGCCTCCGTTTCACTCTGTTTGCCTCTGTTTCACTCTGTTTGCCTCTGTTTAAGTCTCTTTGCCTCTGTTTAATTCTGCTTGCCTCTGTTTCACTCTGTTTGCCTCTGTTTCACTCTGTTTGCCTCTGTTTCAATCTGTTTGCCTCTGTTTAAGTCTGTTTGCCTCTGTTTAAGTCTGTTTGCCTCTGTTTAAGTCTGCTAGCCTCTGTTTCAATCTGTTTGCCTCAGCTTTAGTCTGTTTAACTCTGTTTAAGTCTGTTTTTCTCTGTTTCACTCTGTTTTCCTCTGTTTCGCTCTTTTTGTCTCTGTTTGTCTCTGTTTAAGTCTGTTTGCCTCTGTTTCAATCTGTTTGCCTCTGCTTTAGTCTGTTTAACTCTGTTTAAGTCTGTTTGCCTCTGTTCAAGTCTGTTTGCCTCTGTTTAAGTCTGTTTGCCTCTGTTTCAGTCTGTTTCACTCTGTTTGCCTCTGTTTCACTCTGTTTGCCTCTGTTTCACTCTGTTTGCCTCTGTTTCAATCTGTTTGCCTCTGTTTAAGTCTGTTTGCCTCTGTTTAAGTCTGTTTGCCTCTGTTTCACTCTATTTGCCTCTGTTTCACTCTGTTTGCCTCTGTTTCACTCTGTTTGCCTCTGTTTCGCTCTTTTTGTCTCTGTTTCACTCTTTTTGCCTCTGTTTAAGTCTGTTTGCCTCGGTTTAAGTCTGTATGCCTCTGTTTCAGTCTGTTTGCCTCTGTTTCAGTCTGTTTGCCTCTGTTTCAGTCTGTTTGCCTCTGTTTGCCTCTGTTTCAGTCTGTTTGCCTCTGTTTCAGTCTGTTTCACTCTGTTTGCCTCTGTTTGCCTCTGTTTGCCTCTGTTTGCCTCTGTTTGCCTCTGTTTGCCTCTGTTTGCCTCTGTTTGCCTCTGTTTGCCTCTGTTTAAGTCTGTTTGCCTCTGTTTAAGTCTGTTTGCCTCTGTTTCAGTCTGTTTGCCTATGTTTCAGTCTGTTTGCCTGTCTTTCAGTCTGTTTGCCTCTGTTTCACTCTGTTTGTCTCTGTTTCACTCTGTTTGCCTCTGTTTCACTCTGTTTGCCTCTGTTTCACTCTGTTTGCCTCTATTTCCCTCTGTTTGCCTCTGTTTCACTCTGTTTGCCTCTGTTTCACTCTGTTTGCCTCTGTTTAAGTCTGTTTGCCTCTGTTTAATCCTGTTTGCCTCTGTTTGCCTCTGTTTGCCTCTGTTTAAGTCTGTTTGCCTCTGTTTAAGTCTGTTTGCCTCAGTTTAAGTCTGTTTGCCTCTGTTAGAGTCTGTTTGCCTCTGTGTACGTCAGTTTGCATCTGTGTCATTCTGTTTGCCCCTGTTTAAGTCTGTTTGCCTCTGTTTCACTCTGTTTGCCTCTGTTTCACTCTGTTTGCCTCTGTTTCACACTTTTTGCCTCTGTTTAAGTCTGTTTGCCTCTGTTTCACTCTGTTTGCCTCTGTTTCGCTCTTTTTGCCTCTGTTTAAGTCTGTTTGTCTCTGTTTAAGTCTGTTTGCCTCTGTTTCAATCTGTTTGCCTCTGCTTCAGTCTGTTTGCCTCTGTTTCAGTCTGTTTGCCTCTGTTTCAGTCTGTTTGCCTCTGTGTCACTCTGTTTGCCTCCGTTTCACTCTGTTTGCCTCTGTTTCACTCTGTTTGCCTCTGTTTAAGTCTCTTTGCCTCTGTTTAATTCTGCTTGCCTCTGTTTCACTCTGTTTGCCTCTGTTTCACTCTGTTTGCCTCTGTTTCAATCTGTTTGCCTCTGTTTAAGTCTGTTTGCCTCTGTTTAAGTCTGTTTGCCTCTGTTTAAGTCTGCTAGCCTCTGTTTCAATCTGTTTGCCTCAGCTTTAGTCTGTTTAACTCTGTTTAAGTCTGTTTTTCTCTGTTTCACTCTGTTTTCCTCTGTTTCGCTCTTTTTGTCTCTGTTTGTCTCTGTTTAAGTCTGTTTGCCTCTGTTTCAATCTGTTTGCCTCTGCTTTAGTCTGTTTAACTCTGTTTAAGTCTGTTTGCCTCTGTTCAAGTCTGTTTGCCTCTGTTTAAGTCTGTTTGCCTCTGTTTCAGTCTGTTTCACTCTGTTTGCCTCTGTTTCACTCTGTTTGCCTCTGTTTCACTCTGTTTGCCTCTGTTTCAATCTGTTTGCCTCTGTTTAAGTCTGTTTGCCTCTGTTTAAGTCTGTTTGCCTCTGTTTCACTCTATTTGCCTCTGTTTCACTCTGTTTGCCTCTGTTTCACTCTGTTTGCCTCTGTTTCGCTCTTTTTGTCTCTGTTTCACTCTTTTTGCCTCTGTTTAAGTCTGTTTGCCTCGGTTTAAGTCTGTATGCCTCTGTTTCAGTCTGTTTGCCTCTGTTTCAGTCTGTTTGCCTCTGTTTCAGTCTGTTTGCCTCTGTTTGCCTCTGTTTCAGTCTGTTTGCCTCTGTTTCAGTCTGTTTCACTCTGTTTGCCTCTGTTTGCCTCTGTTTGCCTCTGTTTGCCTCTGTTTGCCTCTGTTTGCCTCTGTTTGCCTCTGTTTGCCTCTGTTTAAGTCTGTTTGCCTCTGTTTAAGTCTGTTTGCCTCTGTTTCAGTCTGTTTGCCTATGTTTCAGTCTGTTTGCCTGTCTTTCAGTCTGTTTGCCTCTGTTTCACTCTGTTTGTCTCTGTTTCACTCTGTTTGCCTCTGTTTCACTCTGTTTGCCTCTGTTTCACTCTGTTTGCCTCTATTTCCCTCTGTTTGCCTCTGTTTCACTCTGTTTGCCTCTGTTTCACTCTGTTTGCCTCTGTTTAAGTCTGTTTGCCTCTGTTTAATCCTGTTTGCCTCTGTTTGCCTCTGTTTGCCTCTGTTTAAGTCTGTTTGCCTCTGTTTAAGTCTGTTTGCCTCAGTTTAAGTCTGTTTGCCTCTGTTAGAGTCTGTTTGCCTCTGTGTACGTCAGTTTGCATCTGTGTCATTCTGTTTGCCCCTGTTTAAGTCTGTTTGCCTCTGTTTCACTCTGTTTGCCTCTGTTTCACTCTGTTTGCCTCTGTTTCACACTTTTTGCCTCTGTTTAAGTCTGTTTGCCTCTGTTTCACTCTGTTTGCCTCTGTTTCAGTCTGTTTGCCACTGTTTCAGTCTGTTTGCCTCTGTTTCAGTCTGTTTGCCTCTGTTTCACTCTGTTTGCCTCTGTTTCACTCTGTCTGCCTCTGTTTCTCTCTGTTTGCCTCTGTTTCACTCTGTTTGCCTCTGTTTGCCTCTGTTTGCCTTTGTTTGCTTCTGTTTGCCTCTGTTCACTACGTTTGCCTCTATTTCACTCTGTTTGCATCTGTTTCACTCTGTTCGCCTCTGTTTAAGTCTTCTTGCCTCTTTTTCACTCTGTTTGCCCCTGTTTAAGTCTGTTTGCCTCTGTTTCACTCTGTTTGCATCTGTTTCACTCTGTTTGCCTCTGTTTCACTCTGTTTGCCTCTGTTTCACACTTTGTGCCTCT
>JANJGN010004043.1:0-37279 GCA_026770705.1 Isurus oxyrinchus
CTGTTTAAGTCTCTCTGCCTCTGTTTAAGTCTGTTTGCCTCTGTTTCACTCTGTTTGCCTCTGTTTCAGTCTGTTTGCCTCTGTTTCAGTCTGTTTGCATCTGTTTCACTCTG
This sequence comes from Isurus oxyrinchus, assembly GCA_026770705.1. Taxonomy (NCBI): domain Eukaryota; kingdom Metazoa; phylum Chordata; class Chondrichthyes; order Lamniformes; family Lamnidae; genus Isurus; species Isurus oxyrinchus. The sequence continues at coordinate 114 of JANJGN010004043.1, forward strand.
TTTGCCACTGTTTCACTCTGTTTGCCTCTGTTTCGCTCTTTTTGCCTCTGTTTGTCTCTGTTTAAGTCTGTTTGCCTCTGTTTGAGTCTGTCTGCCTCTGTTTCAGTCTGTTTGCCTCTGTTTCACTCTGTTTGCCTCTGTTTCACTCTGTTTGCCTCTGTTTAAGTCTGTTTGCTCTGCTTCACTCTGTTTGCCTCTGTTTCACTCTGTTTGCCTCTGTTTCGCTCTGTTTGCCTCTGTTTAAGTCTGTTTGCCTCTGTTTAAGTCTGTTTGCCTCTGTTTGCCTCTTTTTAAGTCTGTTTGCCTCTGTTTCAGTCTGTTTGCCTCTGTTTGCCTCTGTTTAAGTCTGTTTGCCTCTGTTTAAGTCTCTCTGCCTCTGTTTACGTCTGTTTGCATCTGTTTAAGTCTGTTTGCCTCTGTTTCTCTCTGTTTCACGCTGTTTGCCTCTGTTTCACTCTGTTTGTCTCTGTTTCACTCTGTTTGCCTCTGTTTCAAACTGTTTGCCTCTGTTTCACTCTGTTTGCCTCTGTTTCAAACTGTTTGCCTCTGTTTCACTCTGTTTGTCTCTGTTTCTCTCAGTTTGCCTCTGTTTCACTCTGTTTGCCTCTGTTTCTCTCTGTTTCACGCTGTTTGCCTCTGTTTCACTCTGTTTGTCTCTGTTTCACTCTGTTTGCCTCTGTTTCAAACTGTTTGCCTCTGTTTCACTCTGTTTGCCTCTGTTTCAAACTGTTTGCCTCTGTTTCACTCTGTTTGTCTCTGTTTCTCTCAGTTTGCCTCTGTTTCACTCTGTTTGCCTCTGTTTCAGTCTGTTTGCCTCTGTTTCACTCTGTTTGCCTCTGTTTCACTCTGTTTGCCTCTGTTTCACTCTGTTTGCCTCTGTTTGCCTCTGTTTGCCTTTGTTTGCCTCTGTTTAATTCTGTTTGCCTCTGTTTAATCTGTTTGCCTCTGTTTCACTATGTTTGCCTCTGTTTCACTCTGTTTGCCTCTCTTTCGCTCTGTTTGCCTCGGTGTGCCTCTGTTTAAGTCTGTTTGCCTCTGTTTGAGTCTGTTTGCCTCTGTTTCAGTCTGTTTGCCTCTGTTTCACTCTGTTTGCCTCTTTTTCACTCTGTTTGCCTCTGTTTCACTCTGTTTGCCTCTGTTTAAGTCTGTTTGCCTCTGTTTAAGTCTGTTGCCTATGTTTAAGTCTGTTTGCCTCTGTGTAAGTCTGTTTGCCTCTGTTTCAGTCTGTTTTCCTCTGTTCAAGTCTGTTTGACTCTGTTTCAGTCTGTTTGCCTCTGTTTCACTCTGTTTCTCTCTGTTTCACTCTGTTTGCCTCTGTTTCACTCTGTTTGCCTCTGTTTCACTCTGTTTGCCTCTGTTTGCCTTTGTTTGCTTCTGTTTGCCTCTGTTTGCTTCTGTTTGCCTCTGTTTCACTCTGTTTGCCTCTGTTTCACTCTATTTGCCTCTTTTTAAGTCTGTTTGCCTCTGTTTCACTCTGTTTGCCTCTGTTTGGCTCTGTTTAAGTCTCTCTGCCTCTGTTTAAGTCTGTTTGCCTCTGTTTCACTCTGTTTGCCTCTGTTTAAGTCTGTTTGCCTCTGTTTCAGTCTGTTTGCATCTGTTTCACTCTGTTTGCCACTGTTTCACTCTGTTTGCCTCTGTTTCGCTCTTTTTGCCTCTGTTTGTCTCTGTTTGCCTTTGTTTGCCTCTGTTTAAGTCTGTTTGCCTCTGTTTCACTCTGTTTGCCTCTGTTTAAGTCTGTTTGCCTCTGTTTCAGTCTGTTTGCCTCTGTTTCACTCTGTTTGCCTCTGTTTCACTCTGTTTGCCTCTGTTTCACTCTGTTTGCCTCTGTTTGCCTCTGTTTGCCTTTGTTTGCCTCTGTTTAAGTCTGTTTGCCTCTGTTTAATCTGTTTGCCTCTGTTTCACTATGTTTGCCTCTGTTTCACTCTGTTTGCCTCTCTTTCGCTCTGTTTGCCTCGGTGTGCCTCTGTTTAAGTCTGTTTGCCTCTGTTTGAGTCTGTTTGCCTCTGTTTCAGTCTGTTTGCCTCTGTTTCACTCTGTTTGCCTCTTTTTCACTCTGTTTGCCTCTGTTTCACTCTGTTTGCCTCTGTTTAAGTCTGTTTGCCTCTGTTTAAGTCTGTTGCCTATGTTTAAGTCTGTTTGCCTCTGTGTAAGTCTGTTTGCCTCTGTTTCAGTCTGTTTTCCTCTGTTCAAGTCTGTTTGACTCTGTTTCAGTCTGTTTGCCTCTGTTTCACTCTGTTTCTCTCTGTTTCACTCTGTTTGCCTCTGTTTCACTCTGTTTGCCTCTGTTTCACTCTGTTTGCCTCTGTTTGCCTTTGTTTGCTTCTGTTTGCCTCTGTTTGCTTCTGTTTGCCTCTGTTTCACTCTGTTTGCCTCTGTTTCACTCTATTTGCCTCTTTTTAAGTCTGTTTGCCTCTGTTTCACTCTGTTTGCCTCTGTTTGGCTCTGTTTAAGTCTCTCTGCCTCTGTTTAAGTCTGTTTGCCTCTGTTTCACTCTGTTTGCCTCTGTTTAAGTCTGTTTGCCTCTGTTTCAGTCTGTTTGCATCTGTTTCACTCTGTTTGCCACTGTTTCACTCTGTTTGCCTCTGTTTCGCTCTTTTTGCCTCTGTTTCACTCTGTTTGCCTCTGTTTCACTCTGTTTGCCTCTGTTTCAGTCTCTTTGCGTCTGTTTCACTCTGTTTGCCTCTGTTTGCCTCTGTTTGCTTCTGTTTGCCTCTGATTCACTCTGTTTGCCTCTGTTTCACTCCGTTTGCCTCTGTTTCACTCTACTTGCCTCTGTTTCACTCTGTTTGCATCTGTTTCACTCTGTTTGCCTCTGTTTCTCTCTGTTTCACGCTGTTTGCCTCTGTTTCACTCTGTTTGTCTCTGTTTCACTCTGTTTGCCTCTGTTTCAAACTGTTTGCCTCTGTTTCACTCTGTTTGTCTCTGTTTCTCTCAGTTTGCCTCTGTTTCACTCTGTTTGCTTCTGTTTCAGTCTGTTTGCCTCTGTTTCACTCTGTTTGCCTCTGTTTGCCTCTGTATGCTTCTGTTTGCCTCTGTTTCACTCTGTTTGCCTCTGTTTCACTCCGTTTGCCTCTGTTTCACTCTGTTTGCCTCTGTTTAAGTCTGTTTGCCTCTGTTTAATCTGTTTGCCTCTGTTTCACTCTGTTTGCATCTGTTTCACTCTGTTTGCCTCTCTTTCACTCTGTTTGCCTCGGTCTGCCTCTGTTTAAGTCTGTTTGCCTCTGTTTGAGTCTGTTTGCCTCTGTTTGAGTCTGTTTGCCTCTGTTTCAGTCTGTTTGCCTCTTTTTCACTCTGTTTGCCTCTGTTTCACTCTGTTTGCCTCTGTTTAAGTCTGTTTGCCTCTGTTTAAGTCTGTTTGCCTATGTCTAAGTCTGTTTTCTTCTGTTCAAGTCCTGTTTGACTCTGTTTCAGTCTGTTTGCCTCTGTTTCACTCTGTTTGTCTCTGTTTCACTCTGTTTGCCTCTGTTTCACTCTGTTTGCCTCTGTTTCACTCTGTTTGTTTCTGTTTAGGTCTGTTTGCCTCTGTTTGAGTCTCTCTGCCTCTTTTTAAGTCTGTTTGCCTCTGTTTAAGTCTGTTTGCCTCTGTTTCACTCTGTTTTCCTCTGTTTCACTCTGTTTGCCTCTGTTTCACTCTGTTTGCCTCTGTTTGCCTCTGTTTGCCTTTGTTTGCCTCTGTTTAAGTCTGTTTGCATCTGTTTAAGTCTGTTTGCCTCTGTTTCACTCTGTTTGCCTCTTTTTCACTCTGTTTGCCTCTGTTTCACTCTGTTTGCCTCTGTTTAAGTCGGTTTGCCACTGTTTAAGTCTGTTTGCCTATGTTTAAGTCTGTTTGCCTCTGTGTTAGTCTGTTTGCCTCTGTTTAAGTCTGTTTTCCTCTGTTCAAGTCTGTTTGACTCTGTTTCAGTCTGTTTGCCTCTGTTTCACTCTGTTTGTCTCTGTTTCACTCTGTTTGCCTCTGTTTCACTCTGTTTGCCTCTGTTTCACTCTGTTTGCCTCTCTTTCACTCTGTTTGCATCTGTTTGCCTCTGTTTGCTTCTGTTTGCCTGTGTTTGCTTCTGTTTGCCTCTGTTTCACTCTGTTTGCCTCTGTTTCACTCTGTTTGCCTCTGTTTAAGTCTGTTTGCCTCTGTTTGCCTCTGTTTGCCTCTGTTTAAGTTTGTTTGCCTCTGTTTAAGTCTGTTTGCCTCTGTTTAAGTCTGTTTGCATCTGTTTTACTCTGTTTGCCACTGTTTCACTCTGTTTGCCTCTGTTTCGCTCTTTTTGCCTCTGTTTGTCTCTGTTTAAGTCTGTTTGCCTCTGCTTGAGTCTGTCTGCCTCTGTTTCAGTCTGTTTGCCTCTGTTTCACTCTGTTTGCCTCTGTTTCACTCTGTTTGCCTCTGTTTCACTCTGTTTGTCTCTGTTTGAGTCTGTTTGCCTCTGCTTCACACTGTTTGCCTCTGTTTCACTCTGTTTGCCTCTGTTTGCCTTTGTTTGCTTCTGTTTGCCTCTGTTTGCTTCTGTTTGCCTCTGTTTCACTCTGTTTGCCTCTGTTTCACTCTATTTGCCTCTTTTTAAGTCTGTTTGCCTCTGTTTCACTCTGTTTGCCTCTGTTTGGCTCTGTTTAAGTCTCTCTGCCTCTGTTTAAGTCTGTTTGCCTCTGTTTCACTCTGTTTGCCTCTGTTTCAGTCTGTTTGCCTCTGTTTCAGTCTGTTTGCATCTGTTTCACTCTGTTTGCCACTGTTTCACTCTGTTTGCCTCTGTTTCGCTCTTTTTGCCTCTGTTTGTCTCTGTTTGCCTTTGTTTGCCTCTGTTTAAGTCTGTTTGCCTCTGTTTCACTCTGTTTGCCTCTGTTTAAGTCTGTTTGCCTCTGTTTCAGTCTGTTTGCCTCTGTTTCACTCTGTTTGCTTCTGTTTCACTCTGTTTGCCTCTTTTTCACTCTGTTTGCCTCTGTTTGCCTCTGTTTGCCTTTGTTTGCCTCTGTTTAAGTCTGTTTGCCTCTGTTTAATCTGTTTGCCTCTGTTTCACTATGTTTGCCTCTGTTTCACTCTGTTTGCCTCTCTTTCGCTCTGTTTGCCTCGGTGTGCCTCTGTTTAAGTCTGTTTGCCTCTGTTTGAGTCTGTTTGCCTCTGTTTCAGTCTGTTTGCCTCTGTTTCACTCTGTTTGCCTCTTTTTCACTCTGTTTGCCTCTGTTTCACTCTGTTTGCCTCTGTTTAAGTCTGTTTGCCTCTGTTTAAGTCTGTTGCCTATGTTTAAGTCTGTTTGCCTCTGTGTAAGTCTGTTTGCCTCTGTTTCAGTCCTGTTTTCCTCTGTTCAAGTCTGTTTGACTCTGTTTCAGTCTGTTTGCCTCTGTTTCACTCTGTTTCTCTCTGTTTCACTCTGTTTGCCTCTGTTTCACTCTGTTTGCCTCTGTTTCACTCTGTTTGCCTCTGTTTGCCTTTGTTTGCTTCTGTTTGCCTCTGTTTGCTTCTGTTTGCCTCTGTTTCACTCTGTTTGCCTCTGTTTCACTCTATTTGCCTCTTTTTAAGTCTGTTTGCCTCTGTTTCACTCTGTTTGCCTCTGTTTGGCTCTGTTTAAGTCTCTCTGCCTCTGTTTAAGTCTGTTTGCCTCTGTTTCACTCTGTTTGCCTCTGTTTAAGTCTGTTTGCCTCTGTTTCAGTCTGTTTGCATCTGTTTCACTCTGTTTGCCACTGTTTCACTCTGTTTGCCTCTGTTTCGCTCTTTTTGCCTCTGTTTGTCTCTGTTTAAGTCTGTTTGCCTCTGTTTGAGTCTGTCTGCCTCTGTTTCAGTCTGTTTGCCTCTGTTTCACTCTGTTTGCCTCTGTTTCACTCTGTTTGCCTCTGTTTAAGTCTGTTTGCTCTGCTTCACTCTGTTTGCCTCTGTTTCACTCTGTTTGCCTCTGTTTCGCTCTGTTTGCCTCTGTTTAAGTCTGTTTGCCTCTGTTTAAGTCTGTTTGCCTCTGTTTGCCTCTTTTTAAGTCTGTTTGCCTCTGTTTCAGTCTGTTTGCCTCTGTTTGCCTCTGTTTAAGTCTGTTTGCCTCTGTTTAAGTCTCTCTGCCTCTGTTTACGTCTGTTTGCATCTGTTTAAGTCTGTTTGCCTCTGTTTACGTCTGTTGGCCTTTGTTTAAGTCTGTTTGCCTCTGTTTAAGTCTTTTTGTCTCTGTTTGAGTCTGATTACCTCTGTTTAATCTGTTTGCCTCTGTTTCACTCTGTTTGCCTCTGTTTCACTCTGTTTGCCTCTGTTTCACTCTGTTTGCCTCTGTTTCAGTCTCTTTGCGTCTGTTTCACTCTGTTTGCCTCTGTTTCACTCCGTTTGCCTCTGTTTCACTCTACTTGCCTCTGTTTCACTCTGTTTGCATCTGTTTCACTCTGTTTGCCTCTGTTTCACTCCGTTTGCCTCTGTTTCACTCTACTTGCCTCTGTTTCACTCTGTTTGCATCTGTTTCACTCTGTTTGCCTCTGTTTCTCTCTGTTTCACGCTGTTTGCCTCTGTTTCACTCTGTTTGTCTCTGTTTCACTCTGTTTGCCTCTGTTTCAAACTGTTTGCCTCTGTTTCACTCTGTTTGTCTCTGTTTCTCTCAGTTTGCCTCTGTTTCACTCTGTTTGCTTCTGTTTCAGTCTGTTTGCCTCTGTTTCACTCTGTTTGCCTCTGTTTGCCTCTGTATGCTTCTGTTTGCCTCTGTTTCACTCTGTTTGCCTCTGTTTCACTCCGTTTCCGTTTGCCTCTGTTTCACTCTGTTTGCCTCTGTTTAAGTCTGTTTGCCTCTGTTTAATCTGTTTGCCTCTGTTTCACTCTGTTTGCATCTGTTTCACTCTGTTTGCCTCTCTTTCACTCTGTTTGCCTCGGTCTGCCTCTGTTTAAGTCTGTTTGCCTCTGTTTGAGTCTGTTTGCCTCTGTTTGAGTCTGTTTGCCTCTGTTTCAGTCTGTTTGCCTCTTTTTCACTCTGTTTGCCTCTGTTTCACTCTGTTTGCCTCTGTTTAAGTCTGTTTGCCTCTGTTTAAGTCTGTTTGCCTATGTCTAAGTCTGTTTTCTTCTGTTCAAGTCTGTTTGACTCTGTTTCAGTCTGTTTGCCTCTGTTTCACTCTGTTTGTCTCTGTTTCACTCTGTTTGCCTCTGTTTCACTCTGTTTGCCTCTGTTTCACTCTGTTTGTTTCTGTTTAGGTCTGTTTGCCTCTGTTTGAGTCTCTCTGCCTCTTTTTAAGTCTGTTTGCCTCTGTTTAAGTCTGTTTGCCTCTGTTTCACTCTGTTTTCCTCTGTTTCACTCTGTTTGCCTCTGTTTCACTCTGTTTGCCTCTGTTTGCCTCTGTTTGCCTTTGTTTGCCTCTGTTTAAGTCTGTTTGCCTCTGTTTAAGTCTGTTTGCCTCTGTTTCACTCTGTTTGCCTCTTTTTCACTCTGTTTGCCTCTGTTTCACTCTGTTTGCCTCTGTTTAAGTCGGTTTGCCACTGTTTAAGTCTGTTTGACTCTGTTTCAGTCTGTTTGCCTCTGTTTCACTCTGTTTGTCTCTGTTTCACTCTGTTTGCCTCTGTTTCACTCTGTTTGCCTCTGTTTCACTCTGTTTGCCTCTCTTTCACTCTGTTTGCCTCTGTTTGCCTCTGTTTGCTTCTGTTTGCCTGTGTTTGCTTCTGTTTGCCTCTGTTTCACTCTGTTTGCCTCTGTTTCACTCTGTTTGCCTCTGTTTAAGTCTGTTTGCCTCTGTTTGCCTCTGTTTGCCTCTGTTTAAGTCTGTTTGCCTCTGTTTAAGTCTGTTTGCCTCTGTTTAAGTCTGTTTGCATCTGTTTTACTCTGTTTGCCACTGTTTCACTCTGTTTGCCTCTGTTTCGCTCTTTTTGCCTCTGTTTGTCTCTGTTTAAGTCTGTTTGCCTCTGTTTGAGTGTGTCTGCCTCTGTTTCACTCTGTTTGCCTCTGTTTCACTCTGTTTGCCTCTGTTTCACTCTGTTTTTCTCTGTTTGAGTCTGTTTGCCTCTGCTTCACTCTGTTTGCCTCTGTTTCACTCTGTTTGCCTCTGTTTCGCTCTGTTTGCCTCTGTTTAAGTCTGTTTGCCTCTGTTTAAGTCTGTTTGCCTCTGTTTGCCTCTTTTTAAGTCTGTTTGCCTCTGTTTCACTCTGTTTGCCTCTGTTTGCCTCTGTTTAAGTCTGTTTGCCTCTGTTTAAATCTCTCTGCCTCTGTTTAAGTCTGTTTGCATCTGTTTAAGTCTGTTTGCCTCTGTTTACGTCTGTTTGCCTTTGTTTAAGTCTGTTTGCCTCTGTTTAAGTCTTTTTGTCTCTGTTTGAGTCTGTTTACCTCTGTTTAATCTGTTTGCCTCTGTTTCACTCTGTTTGCCTCTGTTTCGGTCTCTTTGCCTCTGTTTCACTCTGTTTGCCTCTGTTTGCCTCTGTTTGCTTCTGTTTGCCTCTGATTCACTCTGTTTGCCTCTGTTTCACTCCGTTTGCCTCTGTTTCACTCTATTTGCCTCTGTTTCACTCTGTTTGCATCTGTTTCACTCTGTTTGCCTCTGTTTCTCTCTGTTTCACGCTGTTTGCCTCTGTTTCACTCTGTTTGTCTCTGTTTCACTCTGTTTGCCTCTGTTTCAGTCTGTTTGCCTCTGTTTCACTCTGTTTGCCTCTGTTTCACTCCGTTTGCCTCTGTTTCACTCTATTTGCTTCTTTTTCAGTCTGTTTGCCTCTGTTTCATTCTGTTTGCCTCTGTTTCTCTCTCTTTGCCTATGTTTCACTCTGTTTGCCTCTGTTTCACTCTGTTTGCCTCTGTTTGCTTCTGTTTGCGTCTGTTTCACTTTGGTTGCCTCTGTTTCACTCCGTTTCCCTCTGTTTCACTCTGTTTGCCTCTGTTTCACTCTGTTTGCCTCAGTTTGCCTCTGTTTGCTTCTGTTTGCTTCTGTTTCACTCTGTTTGCCTCTGTTTCACTCTGTTTGCCTCTGATTAAGTGTGTTCGCCTCTGCTTGCCTCTGTTTGCCTCTGTTTGCCTCTGTTTAAGTCTGTTTGCCTCTGTTTAAGTATGTTTGCCTCTGTTTAAGTCAGTTTGCCTCTGTTTAAGTCTGTTTGCCTCTGTTTAAGTCTGTTAGCCTCTGTTTCAGTCTGTTTGCCTCTGTTTAAGTCTGTCTTCCTCTGTTTCACTCTGTTTGCCTCTGATTAAGTGTGTTTGCCTCTCTTTGCCTCTGTTTGCCTCTGTTTAAGTCTGTTTGCCTCTGTTTAAGTCAGTTTGCCTCTGTTTAAGTCTGTTTGTATCTGTTTAAGTCTGTTTGCCTCTGTTTCAGTCTGTTTGCCTCTGTTTAATTCTGTTTGCCTCTGTTTCACTCTGTTTGCCTCTGTTTATTTCTGTTTGCCTCTGTTTGAGTCTCTCTGCCTCTTTTTAAGTCTGTTTGCCTCTGTTTAAGTGTGTTTGCCTCTGTTTCACTCTGTTTGCCTCTGTTTCACTCTGTTTGCCTCTGTTTGCCTCTGTTTGCCTTTGTTTGCCTCTGTTTAAGTCTGTTTGCCTCTGTTTAATTCTGTTTGCCTCTGTTTAATCTGTTTGCCTCTGTTTCACTATGTTTGCCTCTGTTTCACTCTGTTTGCCTCTCTTTCGCTCTGTTTGCCTCGGTCTGCCTCTGTTTAAGTCTGTTTGCCTCTGTTTGAGTCTGTTTGCCTCTGTTTCAGTCTGTTTGCCTCTGTTTCACTCTGTTTGCCTCTTTTTCACTCTGTTTGCCTCTGTTTCACTCTGTTTGCCTCTGTTTAAGTCTGTTTGCCTCTGTTTAAGTCTGTTGCCTATGTTTAAGTCTGTTTGCCTCTGTGTAAGTCTGTTTGCCTCTGTTTCAGTCTGTTTTCCTCTGTTCAAGTCTGTTTGACTTTGTTTCAGTCTGTTTGCCTCTGTTTCACTCTGTTTCTCTCTGTTACACTCTGTTTGCCTCTGTTTCACTCTGTTTGCCTCTGTTTCACTCTGTTTGCCTCTGTTTGCCTTTGTTTGCTTCTGTTTGCCTCTGTTTGCTTCTGTTTGCCTCTGTTTCACTCTGTTTGCCTCTGTTTCACTCTGTTTGCCTCTTTTTAAGTCTGTTTGCCTCTGTTTCACTCTGTTTGCCTCTGTTTGCCTCTGTTTAAGTCTCTCTGCCTCTGTTTAAGTCTGTTTGCCTCTGTTTCACTCTGTTTGCCTCTGTTTAAGTCTGTTTGCCTCTGTTTAAGTCTGTTTGCATCTGTTTCACTCTGTTTGCCCCTCTGTTTCGCTCTTTTTGCCTCTGTTTGTCTCTGTTTAAGTCTGTTTGCCTCTGTTTGAGTCTGTCTGCCTCTGTTTCAGTCTGTTTGCCTCTGTTTCACTCTGTTTGCCTCTGTTTCACTCTGTTTGCCCTCTGTTTAAATCTGTTTGCTCTGCTTCACTCTGTTTGCCTCTGTTTCACTCTGTTTGCCTCTGTTTCGCTCTGTTTGCCTCTGTTTAAGTCTGTTTGCCTCTGTTTAAGTCTGTTTGCCTCTGTTTGCCTCTTTTTAAGTCTGTTTGCCTCTGTTTCAGTCTGTTTGCCTCTGTTTGCCTCTGTTTAAGTCTGTTTGCCTCTGTTTAAGTCTCTCTGCCTCTGTTTACGTCTGTTTGCATCTGTTTCAGTCTGTTTGCCTCTCTTTAAGTCTGTTTGCCTCTGTTTGAGTCCTGTTTGCCTCTGTTTGAGTCTGTTTGCCTCTGTTTCAGTCTGTTTGCCTCTTTTTCACTCTGTTTGCCTCTGTTTCACTCTGTTTGCCTCTGTTTAAGTCTGTTTGCCTCTGTTTAAGTCTGTTTGCCTATGTCTAAGTCTGTTTTCTTCTGTTCAAGTCTGTTTGACTCTGTTTCAGTCTGTTTTGCCTCTGTTTCACTCTGTTTGTCTCTGTTTCACTCTGTTTGCCTCTGTTTCACTCTGTTTGCCTCTGTTTCACTCTGTTTGTTTCTGTTTAGGTCTGTTTGCCTCTGTTTGAGTCTCTCTGCCTCTTTTTAAGTCTGTTTGCCTCTGTTTCACTCTGTTTTGCTTCTGTTTGCCTCTGTTTGCCTTTGTTTGCCTCTGTTTAAGTCTGTTTGCCTCTGTTTAAGTCTGTTTTGCCTCTGTTTCACTCTGTTTGCCTCTTTTTCACTCTGTTTGCCTCTGTTTCACTCTGTTTGCCTCTGTTTAAGTCGGTTTGCCACTGTTTAAGTCTGTTTGCCTATGTTTAAGTCTGTTTGCCTCTGTGTTAGTCTGTTTGCCTCTGTTTAAGTCTGTTTTCCTCTGTTCAAGTCTGTTTGACTCTGTTTCAGTCTGTTTTGCCTCTGTTTAACTCTGTTTGTCTCTGTTTCACTCTGTTTGCCTCTGTTTCACTCTGTTTGCCTCTGTTTCACTCTGTTTGCCTCTCTTTCACTCTGTTTGCATCTGTTTTGCCTCTGTTTGCTTCTGTTTGCCTGTGTTTGCTTCTGTTTGCCCTCTGTTTCACTCTGTTTGCCTCTGTTTCACTCTGTTTGCCTCTGTTTAAGTCTGTTTGCCTCTGTTTGCCTCTGTTTGCCTCTGTTTAAGTCTGTTTGCCTCTGTTTAAGTCTGTTTGCCTCTGTTTAAGTCTGTTTGCATCTGTTTTACTCTGTTTGCCACTGTTTCACTCTGTTTGCCTCTGTTTCGCTCTTTTTGCCTCTGTTTGTCCTCTGTTTAAGTCTGTTTGCCTCTGTTTGAGTCTGTCTGCCTCTGTTTCAGTCTGTTTGCCTCTGTTTCACTCTGTTTGCCTCTGTTTCACTCTGTTTGCCTCTGTTTCACTCTGTTTGTCTCTGTTTGAGTCTGTTTGCCTCTGCTTCACTCTGTTTGCCTCTGTTTCACTCTGTTTGCCTCTGTTTCGCTCTGTTTGCCTCTGTTTAAGTCTGTTTGCCTCTGTTTAAGTCTGTTTGCCTCTGTTTGCCTCTTTTTAAGTCTGTTTGCCTCTGTTTCACTCTGTTTGCCTCTGTTTGCCTCTGTTTAAGTCTGTTTGCCTCTGTTTAAATCTCTCTGCCTCTGTTTAAGTCTGTTTGCATCTGTTTAAGTCTGTTTGCCTCTGTTTACGTCTGTTTGCCTTTGTTTAAGTCTGTTTGCCTCTGTTTAAGTCTTTTTTGTCTCTGTTTGAGTCTGTTTACCTCTGTTTAATCTGTTTGCCTCTGTTTCACTCTGTTTGCCTCTGTTTCAGTCTCTTTGCCTCTGTTTCACTCTGTTTGCCTCTGTTTTGCCTCTGTTTGCTTCTGTTTGCCTCTGATTCACTCTGTTTGCCTCTGTTTCACTCCGTTTGCCTCTGTTTCACTCTATTTGCCTCTGTTTCACTCTGTTTGCATCTGTTTCACTCTGTTTTGCCTCTGTTTCTCTCTGTTTCACGCTGTTTGCCTCTGTTTCACTCTGTTTGTCTCTGTTTCACTCTGTTTGCCTCTGTTTCAAACTGTTTGCCTCTGTTTCACTCTGTTTGTCTCTGTTTCTCTCAGTTTGCCTCTGTTTCACTCTGTTTGCCTCTGTTTCAGTCTGTTTGCCTCTGTTTCACTCTGTTTGCCTCTGTTTGCCTCTGTATGCTTCTGTTTGCCTCTGTTTCACTCTGTTTGCCTCTGTTTCACTCCGTTTGCCTCTGTTTCACTCTATTTGCTTCTTTTTCAGTCTGTTTGCCTCTGTTTCATTCTGTTTGCCTCTGTTTCTCTCTGTTTGCCTATGTTTCACTCTGTTTGCCTCTGTTTCACTCTGTTTGCCTCTGTTTGCTTCTGTTTGCGTCTGTTTCACTTTGGTTGCCTCTGTTTCACTCCGTTTCCCTCTGTTTTCACTCTGTTTGCCTCTGTTTCACTCTGTTTGCCTCAGTTTGCCTCTGTTTGCTTCTGTTTGCTTCTGTTTCACTCTGTTTGCCTCTGTTTCACTCTGTTTGCCTCTGATTAAGTGTGTTCGCCTCTGCTTGCCTCTGTTTGCCTCTGTTTGCCTCTGTTTAAGTCTGTTTGCCTCTGTTTAAGTATGTTTGCCTCTGTTTAAGTCAGTTTGCCTCTGTTTAAGTCTGTTTGCCTCTGTTTAAGTCTGTTAGCCTCTGTTTCAGTCTGTTTGCCTCTGTTTAAGTCTGTCTTCCTCTGTTTCACTCTGTTTGCCTTTGATTAAGTGTGTTTGCCTCTGTTTGCCTCTGTTTGCCTCTGTTTAAGTCTGTTTTGCCTCTGTTTAAGTCAGTTTGCTTCTGTTTAAGTCTGTTTGTATCTGTTTAAGTCTGTTTGCCTCTGTTTCAGTCTGTTTGCCTCTGTTTAATTCTGTTTGCCTCTGTTTCACTCTGTTTGCCTCTGTTTATTTCTGTTTGCCTCTGTTTTGAGTCTCTCTGCCTCTTTTTAAGTCTGTTTGCCTCTGTTTAAGTGTGTTTGCCTCTGTTTCACTCTGTTTTGCCTCTGTTTCACTCTGTTTGCCTCTGTTTCACTCTGTTTGCCTCTGTTTGCCTCTGTTTGCCTTTGTTTGCCTCTGTTTAAGTCTGTTTGCCTCTGTTTAATTCTGTTTGCCCTCTGTTTAATCTGTTTGCCTCTGTTTCACTATGTTTGCCTCTGTTTCACTCTGTTTGCCTCTTTTTCACTCTGTTTGCCTCTGTTTCACTCTGTTTGCCTCTGTTTAAGTCTGTTTGCCTCTGTTTAAGTCTGTTGCCTATGTTTAAGTCTGTTTGCCTCTGTGTAAGTCTGTTTGCCTCTGTTTCAGTCTGTTTTCCTCTGTTCAAGTCTGTTTGACTCTGTTTCAGTCTGTTTGCCTCTGATTCACTCTGTTTCTCTCTGTTTCACTCTGTTTTCACTCTGTTTGCCTCTGTTTCACTCTGTTTGCCTCTGTTTGCCTTTGTTTGCTTCTGTTTGCCTCTGTTTGCTTCTGTTTGCCTCTGTTTCACTCTGTTTGCCTCTGTTTCACTCTGTTTGCCTCTTTTTAAGTCTGTTTGCCTCTGTTTCACTCTGTTTGCCTCTGTTTGCCTCTGTTTAAGTCTCTCTGCCTCTGTTTAAGTCTGTTTGCCTCTGTTTCACTCTGTTTGCCTCTGTTTGAGTCTGTCTGCCTCTGTTTCAGTCTGTTTGCCTCTGTTTCACTCTGTTTGCCTCTGTTTCACTCTGTTTGCCTCTGTTTAAATCTGTTTGCTCTGCTTCACTCTGTTTGCCTCTGTTTCACTCTGTTTGCCTCTGTTTCGCTCTGTTTGCCTCTGTTTAAGTCTGTTTGCCTCTGTTTAAGTCTGTTTGCCTCTGTTTGCCTCTTTTTAAGTCTGTTTGCCTCTGTTTCAGTCTGTTTGCCTCTGTTTGCCTCTGTTTAAGTCTGTTTGCCTCTGTTTAAGTCTCTCTGCCTCTGTTTACGTCTGTTTGCATCTGTTTAAGTCTGTTTGCCTCTCTTTAAGTCTGTTTGCCTCTGTTTGAGTCTGTTTGCCTCTGTTTGAGTCTGTTTGCCTCTGTTTCAGTCTGTTTGCCTCTTTTTTCACTCTGTTTGCCTCTGTTTCACTCTGTTTGCCTCTGTTTAAGTCTGTTTGCCTCTGTTTAAGTCTGTTTGCCTATGTCTAAGTCTGTTTTCTTCTGTTCAAGTCTGTTTGACTCTGTTTCAGTCTGTTTGCCTCTGTTTCACTCTGTTTGTCTCTGTTTTCACTCTGTTTGCCTCTGTTTCACTCTGTTTGCCTCTGTTTCACTCTGTTTGTTTCTGTTTAGGTCTGTTTGCCTCTGTTTGAGTCTCTCTGCCTCTTTTTAAGTCTGTTTGCCTCTGTTTAAGTCTGTTTGCCTCTGTTTCACTCTGTTTTCCTCTGTTTCACTCTGTTTGCCTCTGTTTCACTCTGTTTGCTTCTGTTTGCCTCTGTTTGCCTTTGTTTGCCTCTGTTTAAGTCTGTTTGCCTCTGTTTAAGTCTGTTTGCCTCTGTTTCACTCTGTTTGCCTCTTTTTCACTCTGTTTGCCTCTGTTTCACTCTGTTTGCCTCTGTTTAAGTCGGTTTGCCACTGTTTAAGTCTGTTTGCCTATGTTTAAGTCTGTTTGCCTCTGTGTTAGTCTGTTTGCCTCTGTTTAAGTCTGTTTTCCTCTGTTCAAGTCTGTTTGACTCTGTTTCAGTCTGTTTGCCTCTGTTTAACTCTGTTTGTCTCTGTTTCACTCTGTTTGCCTCTGTTTCACTCAGTTTGCCTCTGTTTCACTCTGTTTGCCTCTCTTTCACTCTGTTTGCATCTGTTTGCCTCTGTTTGCTTCTGTTTGCCTGTGTTTGCTTCTGTTTGCCTCTGTTTCACTCTGTTTGCCTCTGTTTCACTCTGTTTGCCTCTGTTTAAGTCTGTTTGCCTCTGTTTGCCTCTGTTTGCCTCTGTTTAAGTCTGTTTGCCTCTGTTTAAGTCTGTTTGCCTCTGTTTAAGTCTGTTTGCATCTGTTTTACTCTGTTTGCCACTGTTTCACTCTGTTTGCCTCTGTTTCGCTCTTTTTGCCTCTGTTTGTCTCTGTTTAAGTCTGTTTGCCTCTGTTTGAGTCTGTCTGCCTCTGTTTCAGTCTGTTTGCCTCTGTTTTCACTCTGTTTGCCTCTGTTTCACTCTGTTTTGCCTCTGTTTTCACTCTGTTTGTCCTCTGTTTGAGTCTGTTTGCCTCTGCTTCACTCTGTTTGCCTCTGTTTCACTCTGTTTGCCTCTGTTTCGCTCTGTTTGCCTCTGTTTAAGTCTGTTTGCCTCTGTTTAAGTCTGTTTGCCTCTGTTTGCCTCTTTTTAAGTCTGTTTGCCTCTGTTTCACTCTGTTTGCCTCTGTTTGCCTCTGTTTAAGTCTGTTTGCCTCTGTTTAAATCTCTCTGCCTCTGTTTAAGTCTGTTTGCATCTGTTTAAGTCTGTTTGCCTCTGTTTACGTCTGTTTGCCTTTGTTTAAGTCTGTTTGCCTCTGTTTAAGTCTTTTTGTCTCTGTTTTGAGTCTGTTTACCTCTGTTCAATCTGTTTGCCTCTGTTTCACTCTGTTTGCCTCTGTTTCAGTCTCTTTGCCTCTGTTTCACTCTGTTTGCCTCTGTTTGCCTCTGTTTTGCTTCTGTTTGCCTCTGATTCACTCTGTTTGCCTCTGTTTCACTCCGTTTGCCTCTGTTTCACTCTATTTGCCTCTGTTTCACTCTGTTTGCATCTGTTGTTTCACTCTGTTTGCCTCTGTTTCTCTCTGTTTCACGCTGTTTGCCTCTGTTTCACTCTGTTTGTCTCTGTTTCACTCTGTTTGCCTCTGTTTCAAACTGTTTGCCTCTGTTTCACTCGGTTTGTCTCTGTTTCTCTCAGTTTGCCTCTGTTTCACTCTGTTTGCCTCTGTTTCAGTCTGTTTGCCTCTGTTTCACTCTGTTTGCCTCTGTTTGCCTCTGTATGCTTCTGTTTGCCTCTGTTTCACTCTGTTTGCCTCTGTTTCACTCCGTTTGCCTCTGTTTCACTCTATTTGCTTCTTTTTCAGTCTGTTTGCCTCTGTTTCATTCTGTTTGCCTCTGTTTCTCTCTGTTTGCCTATGTTTCACTCTGTTTGCCTCTGTTTCACTCTGTTTGCCTCTGTTTGCTTCTGTTTGCGTCTGTTTCACTTTGGTTGCCTCTGTTTCACTCCGTTTCCCTCTGTTTCACTCTGTTTGCCTCTGTTTCACTCTGTTTGCCTCAGTTTGCCTCTGTTTGCTTCTGTTTGCTTCTGTTTCACTCTGTTTGCCTCTGTTTCACTCTGTTTTGCCTCTGATTAAGTGTGTTCGCCTCTGCTTGCCTCTGTTTGCCTCTGTTTGCCTCTGTTTAAGTCTGTTTGCCTCTGTTTAAGTATGTTTGCCTCTGTTTAAGTCAGTTTGCCTCTGTTTAAGTCTGTTTGCCTCTGTTTAAGTCTGTTAGCCTCTGTTTCAGTCTGTTTGCCTCTGTTTAAGTCTGTCTTCCTCTGTTTCACTCTGTTTGCCTCTGATTAAGTGTGTTTGCCTCTGTTTGCCTCTGTTTGCCTCTGTTTAAGTCTGTTTGCCTCTGTATAAGTCAGTTTGCTTCTGTTTAAGTCTGTTTGTATCTGTTTAAGTCTGTTTGCCTCTGTTTCAGTCTGTTTGCCTCTGTTTAATTCTGTTTGCCTCTGTTTCACTCTGTTTGCCCTCTGTTTATTTCTGTTTGCCTCTGTTTGAGTCTCTCTGCCTCTTTTTAAGTCTGTTTGCCTCTGTTTAAGTGTGTTTGCCTCTGTTTCACTCTGTTTGCCTCTGTTTCACTCTGTTTGCCTCTGTTTCACTCTGTTTGCCTCTGTTTGCCTCTGTTTGCCTTTGTTTGCCTCTGTTTAAGTCTGTTTGCCTCTGTTTAATTCTGTTTGCCTCTGTTTAATCTGTTTGCCTCTGTTTCACTATGTTTGCCTCTGTTTCACTCTGTTTGCCTCTCTTTCGCTCTGTTTGCCTCGGTCTGCCTCTGTTTAAGTCTGTTTGCCTCTGTTTGAGTCTGTTTGCCTCTGTTTCAGTCTGTTTGCCTCTGTTTCACTCTGTTTGCCTCTTTTTCACTCTGTTTGCCTCTGTTTCACTCTGTTTGCCTCTGTTTAAGTCTGTTTGCCTCTGTTTAAGTCTGTTGCCTATGTTTAAGTCTGTTTGCCTCTGTGTAAGTCTGTTTGCCTCTGTTTCAGTCTGTTTTCCTCTGTTCAAGTCTGTTTGACTCTGTTTCAGTCTGTTTGCCTCTGATTCACTCTGTTTCTCTCTGTTTCACTCTGTTTGCCTCTGTTTCACTCTGTTTGCCTCTGTTTCACTCTGTTTGCCTCTGTTTGCCTTTGTTTGCTTCTGTTTGCCTCTGTTTGCTTCTGTTTGCCTCTGTTTCACTCTGTTTGCCTCTGTTTCACTCTGTTTGCCTCGTTTTAAGTCTGTTTGCCTCTGTTTCACTCTGTTTGCCTCTGTTTGCCTCTGTTTAAGTCTCTCTGCCTCTGTTTAAGTCTGTTTGCCTCTGTTTCACTCTGTTTGCCTCTGTTTAAGTCTGTTTGACTCTGTTTAAGTCTGTTTGCATCTGTTTCACTCTGTTTGCCTCTGTTTCACTCTGTTTGCCTCTGTTTCGCTCTTTTTGCCTCTGTTTGTCTCTGTTTAAGTCTGTTTGCCTCTGTTTGAGTCTGTCTGCCTCTGTTTCAGTCTGTTTGCCTCTGTTTCACTCTGTTTGCCTCTGTTTCACTCTGTTTGCCTCTGTTTAAATCTGTTTGCTCTGCTTCACTCTGTTTGCCTCTGTTTCACTCTGTTTGCCTCTGTTTCGCTCTGTTTGCCTCTGTTTAAGTCTGTTTGCCTCTGTTTAAGTCTGTTTGCCTCTGTTTGCCTCTTTTTAAGTCTGTTTGCCTCTGTTTCAGTCTGTTTGCCTCTGTTTGCCTCTGTTTAAGTCTGTTTGCCTCTGTCTAAGTCTCTCTGCCTCTGTTTACGTCTGTTTGCATCTGTTTAAGTCTGTTTGCCTCTGTTTACGTCTGTTTGCCTTTGTTTAAGTCTGTTTGCCTCTGTTTAAGTCTTTTTGTCTCTGTTTGAGTCTGATTACCTCTGTTTAATCTGTTTGCCTCTGTTTCACTCTGTTTGCCTCTGTTTCACTCTGTTTGCCTCTGTTTCACTCTGTTTGCCTCTGTTTCAGTCTCTTTGCGTCTGTTTCACTCTGTTTGCCTATGTTTGCCTCTGTTTGCTTCTGTTTGCCTCTGATTCACTCTGTTTGCCTCTGTTTCACTCCGTTTGCCTCTGTTTCACTCTACTTGCCTCTGTTTCACTCTGTTTGCATCTGTTTCACTCTGTTTGCCTCTGTTTCTCTCTGTTTCACGCTGTTTGCCTCTGTTTCACTCTGTTTGTCTCTGTTTCACTCTGTTTGCCTCTGTTTCAAACTGTTTGCCTCTGTTTCACTCTGTTTGTCTCTGTTTCTCTCAGTTTGCCTCTGTTTCACTCTGTTTGCTTCTGTTTCAGTCTGTTTGCCTCTGTTTCACTCTGTTTGCCTCTGTTTGCCTCTGTATGCTTCTGTTTGCCTCTGTTTCACTCTGTTTGCCTCTGTTTCACTCCGTTTGCCTCTGTTTCACTCTATTTGTCTCTTTTTCAGTCTGTTTGCCTCTGTTTCATTCTGCTTGCCTCTGTTTCTCTCTGTTTGCCTATGTTTCACTCTGTTTGCCTCTGTTTCACTCTGTTTGCCTTTGTTTGCCTCTGTTTTAGTCTGTTTGCCTCTGTTTAATCTGTTTGCCTCTGTTTCACTCTGTTTGCATCTGTTTCACTCTGTTTGCCTCTGATTAAGTGTGTTTGCCTCTGTTTGCCTCTGTTTGCCTCTGTTTAAGTCTGTTTGCCTCTGTATAAGTCAGTTTGCTTCTGTTTAAGTCTGTTTGTATCTGTTTAAGTCTGTTTGCCTCTGTTTCAGTCTGTTTGCCTCTGTTTAATTCTGTTTGCCTCTGTTTCACTCTGTTTGCCTCTGTTTATTTCTGTTTGCCTCTGTTTGAGTCTCTCTGCCTCTTTTTAAGTCTGTTTGCCTCTGTTTAAGTGTGTTTGCCTCTGTTTCACTCTGTTTGCCTCTGTTTCACTCTGTTTGCCTCTGTTTCACTCTGTTTGCCTCTGTTTGCCTCTGTTTGCCTTTGTTTGCCTCTGTTTAAGTCTGTTTGCCTCTGTTTAATTCTGTTTGCCTCTGTTTAATCTGTTTGCCTCTGTTTCACTATGTTTGCCTCTGTTTCACTCTGTTTGCCTCTCTTTCGCTCTGTTTGCCTCGGTCTGCCTCTGTTTAAGTCTGTTTGCCTCTGTTTGAGTCTGTTTGCCTCTGTTTCAGTCTGTTTGCCTCTGTTTCACTCTGTTTGCCTCTTTTTCACTCTGTTTGCCTCTGTTTCACTCTGTTTGCCTCTGTTTAAGTCTGTTTGCCTCTGTTTAAGTCTGTTGCCTATGTTTAAGTCTGTTTGCCTCTGTGTAAGTCTGTTTGCCTCTGTTTCAGTCTGTTTTCCTCTGTTCAAGTCTGTTTGACTCTGTTTCAGTCTGTTTGCCTCTGATTCACTCTGTTTCTCTCTGTTTCACTCTGTTTGCCTCTGTTTCACTCTGTTTGCCTCTGTTTCACTCTGTTTGCCTCTGTTTGCCTTTGTTTGCTTCTGTTTGCCTCTGTTTGCTTCTGTTTGCCTCTGTTTCACTCTGTTTGCCTCTGTTTCACTCTGTTTGCCTCGTTTTAAGTCTGTTTGCCTCTGTTTCACTCTGTTTGCCTCTGTTTGCCTCTGTTTAAGTCTCTCTGCCTCTGTTTAAGTCTGTTTGCCTCTGTTTCACTCTGTTTGCCTCTGTTTAAGTCTGTTTGACTCTGTTTAAGTCTGTTTGCATCTGTTTCACTCTGTTTGCCTCTGTTTCACTCTGTTTGCCTCTGTTTCGCTCTTTTTGCCTCTGTTTGTCTCTGTTTAAGTCTGTTTGCCTCTGTTTGAGTCTGTCTGCCTCTGTTTCAGTCTGTTTGCCTCTGTTTCACTCTGTTTGCCTCTGTTTCACTCTGTTTGCCTCTGTTTAAATCTGTTTGCTCTGCTTCACTCTGTTTGCCTCTGTTTCACTCTGTTTGCCTCTGTTTCGCTCTGTTTGCCTCTGTTTAAGTCTGTTTGCCTCTGTTTAAGTCTGTTTGCCTCTGTTTGCCTCTTTTTAAGTCTGTTTGCCTCTGTTTCAGTCTGTTTGCCTCTGTTTGCCTCTGTTTAAGTCTGTTTGCCTCTGTCTAAGTCTCTCTGCCTCTGTTTACGTCTGTTTGCATCTGTTTAAGTCTGTTTGCCTCTGTTTACGTCTGTTTGCCTTTGTTTAAGTCTGTTTGCCTCTGTTTAAGTCTTTTTGTCTCTGTTTGAGTCTGATTACCTCTGTTTAATCTGTTTGCCTCTGTTTCACTCTGTTTGCCTCTGTTTTCACTCTGTTTGCCTCTGTTTCACTCTGTTTGCCTCTGTTTCAGTCTCTTTGCGTCTGTTTCACTCTGTTTGCCTCTGTTTGCCTCTGTTTGCTTCTGTTTGCCTCTGATTCACTCTGTTTGCCTCTGTTTCACTCCGTTTGCCTCTGTTTCACTCTACTTGCCTCTGTTTCACTCTGTTTGCATCTGTTTCACTCTGTTTGCCTCTGTTTCTCTCTGTTTCACGCTGTTTGCCTCTGTTTCACTCTGTTTGTCTCTGTTTCACTCTGTTTGCCTCTGTTTCAAACTGTTTGCCTCTGTTTCACTCTGTTTGTCTCTGTTTCTCTCAGTTTGCCTCTGTTTCACTCTGTTTGCTTCTGTTTCAGTCTGTTTGCCTCTGTTTCACTCTGTTTGCCTCTGTTTGCCTCTGTATGCTTCTGTTTGCCTCTGTTTCACTCTGTTTGCCTCTGTTTCACTCCGTTTGCCTCTGTTTCACTCTATTTGTCTCTTTTTCAGTCTGTTTGCCTCTGTTTCATTCTGCTTGCCTCTGTTTCTCTCTGTTTGCCTATGTTTCACTCTGTTTGCCTCTGTTTCACTCTGTTTGCCTTTGTTTGCCTCTGTTTAAGTCTGTTTGCCTCTGTTTAATCTGTTTGCCTCTGTTTCACTCTGTTTGCATCTGTTTCACTCTGTTTGCCTCTCTTTCACTCTGTTTGCCTCGGTCTGCCTCTGTTTAAGTCTGTTTGCCTCTGTTTGAGTCTGTTTGCCTCTGTTTGAGTCTGTTTGCCTCTGTTTCAGTCTGTTTGCCTCTTTTTCACTCTGTTTGCCTCTGTTTCACTCTGTTTGCCTCTGTTTAAGTCTGTTTGCCTCTGTTTAAGTCTGTTTGCCTATGTCTAAGTCTGTTTTCTTCTGTTCAAGTCTGTTTGACTCTGTTTCAGTCTGTTTGCCTCTGTTTCACTCTGTTTGTCTCTGTTTCACTCTGTTTGCCTCTGTTTCACTCTGTTTGCCTCTGTTTCACTCTGTTTGTTTCTGTTTAGGTCTGTTTGCCTCTGTTTGAGTCTCTCTGCCGCTTTTTAAGTCTGTTTGCCTCTGTTTAAGTCTGTTTGCCTCTGTTTCACTCTGTTTTCCTCTGTTTCACTCTGTTTGCCTCTGTTTCACTCTGTTTGCCTCTGTTTGCCTCTGTTTGCCTTTGTTTGCCTCTGTTTAAGTCTGTTTGCCTCTGTTTAAGTCTGTTTGCCTCTGTTTCACTCTGTTTGCCTCTTTTTCACTCTGTTTGCCTCTGTTTCACTCTGTTTGCCTCTGTTTAAGTCGGTTTGCCACTGTTTAAGTCTGTTTGCCTATGTTTAAGTCTGTTTGCCTCTGTGTTAGTCTGTTTGCCTCTGTTTAAGTCTGTTTTCCTCTGTTCAAGTCTGTTTGACTCTGTTTCAGTCTGTTTGCCTCTGTTTCACTCTGTTTGTCTCTGTTTCACTCTGTTTGCCTCTGTTTCACTCTGTTTGCCTCTGTTTCACTCTGTTTGCCTCTCTTTCACTCTGTTTGCCTCTGTTTGCCTCTGTTTGCTTCTGTTTGCCTGTGTTTGCTTCTGTTTGCCTCTGTTTCACTCTGTTTGCCTCTGTTTCACTCTGTTTGCCTCTGTTTAAGTCTGTTTGCCTCTGTTTGCCTCTGTTTGCCTCTGTTTAAGTCTGTTTGCCTCTGTTTAAGTCTGTTTGCCTCTGTTTAAGTCTGTTTGCATCTGTTTTACTCTGTTTGCCACTGTTTCACTCTGTTTGCCTCTGTTTCGCTCTTTTTGCCTCTGTTTGTCTCTCTTTAAGTCTGTTTGCCTCTGTTTGAGTCTGTCTGCCTCTGTTTCAGTCTGTTTGCCTCTGTTTCACTCTGTTTGCCTCTGTTTCACTCTGTTTGCCTCTGTTTCACTCTGTTTGTCTCTGTTTGAGTCTGTTTGCCTCTGCTTCACTCTGTTTGCCTCTGTTTCACTCTGTTTGCCTCTGTTTCGCTCTGTTTGCCTCTGTTTAAGTCTGTTTGCCTCTGTTTAAGTCTGTTTGCCTCTGTTTGCCTCTTTTTAAGTCTGTTTGCCTCTGGTTTCACTCTGTTTGCCTCTGTTTGCCTCTGTTTAAGTCTGTTTGCCTCTGTTTAAATCTCTCTGCCTCTGTTTAAGTCTGTTTGCATCTGTTTAAGTCTGTTTGCCTCTGTTTACGTCTGTTTGCCTTTGTTTAAGTCTGTTTGCCTCTGTTTAAGTCTTTTTGTCTCTGTTTGAGTCTGTTTACCTCTGTTTAATCTGTTTGCCTCTGTTTCACTCTGTTTGCCTCTGTTTCGGTCTCTTTGCCTCTGTTTCACTCTGTTTGCCTCTGTTTGCCTCTGTTTGCTTCTGTTTGCCTCTGATTCACTCTGTTTGCCTCTGTTTCACTCCGTTTGCCTCTGTTTCACTCTATTTGCCTCTGTTTCACTCTGTTTGCATCTGTTTCACTCTGTTTGCCTCTGTTTCTCTCTGTTTCACGCTGTTTGCCTCTGTTTCACTCTGTTTGTCTCTGTTTCACTCTGTTTGCCTCTGTTTCAGTATGTTTGCCTCTGTTTCACTCTGTTTGCCTCTGTTTGCCTCTGTATGCTTCTGTTTGCCTCTGTTTCACTCTGTTTGCCTCTGTTTCACTCCGTTTGCCTCTGTTTCACTCTATTTGCTTCTTTTTCAGTCTGTTTGCCTCTGTTTCATTCTGTTTGCCTCTGTTTCTCTCTGTTTGCCTATGTTTCACTCTGTTTGCCTCTGTTTCACTCTGTTTGCCTCTGTTTGCTTCTGTTTGCGTCTGTTTCACTTTGGTTGCCTCTGTTTCACTCCGTTTCCCTCTGTTTCACTCTGTCTGCCTCTGTTTCACTCTGTTTGCCTCAGTTTGCCTCTGTTTGCTTCTGTTTGCTTCTGTTTCACTCTGTTTGCCTCTGTTTCACTCTGTTTGCCTCTGATTAAGTGTGTTCGCCTCTGCTTGCCTCTGTTTGCCTCTGTTTGCCTCTGTTTAAGTCTGTTTGCCTCTGTTTAAGTATGTTTGCCTCTGTTTAAGTCAGTTTGCCTCTGTTTAAGTCTGTTTGCCTCTGTTTAAGTCTGTTAGCCTCTGTTTCAGTCTGTTTGCCTCTGTTTAAGTCTGTCTTCCTCTGTTTCACTCTGTTTGCCTCTGATTAAGTGTGTTTGCCTCTCTTTGCCTCTGTTTGCCTCTGTTTAAGTCTGTTTGCCTCTGTTTAAGTCAGTTTGCCTCTGTTTAAGTCTGTTTGTATCTGTTTAAGTCTGTTTGCCTCTGTTTCAGTCTGTTTGCCTCTGTTTAATTCTGTTTGCCTCTGTTTCACTCTGTTTGCCTCTGTTTATTTCTGTTTGCCTCTGTTTGAGTCTCTCTGCCTCTTTTTAAGTCTGTTTGACTCTGTTTAAGTGTGTTTGCCTCTGTTTCACTCTGTTTGCCTCTGTTTCACTCTGTTTTGCCTCTGTTTCACTCTGTTTGCCTCTGTTTGCCTCTGTTTGCCTTTGTTTGCCTCTGTTTAAGTCTGTTTGCCTCTGTTTAATTCTGTTTGCCTCTGTTTAATCTGTTTGCCTCTGTTTCACTATGTTTGCCTCTGTTTCACTCTGTTTGCCTCTCTTTCGCTCTGTTTGCCTCGGTCTGCCTCTGTTTAAGTCTGTTTGCCTCTGTTTGAGTCTGTTTGCCTCTGTTTCAGTCTGTTTGCCTCTGTTTCACTCTGTTTGCCTCTTTTTCACTCTGTTTGCCTCTGTTTCACTCTGTTTGCCTCTGTTTAAGTCTGTTTGCCTCTGTTTAAGTCTGTTGCCTATGTTTAAGTCTGTTTGCCTCTGTGTAAGTCTGTTTGCCTCTGTTTCAGTCTGTTTTCCTCTGTTCAAGTCTGTTTGACTCTGTTTCAGTCTGTTTGCCTCTGTTTCACTCTGTTTCTCTCTGTTTCACTCTGTTTGCCTCTGTTTCACTCTGTTTGCCTCTGTTTCACTCTGTTTGCCTCTGTTTGCCTTTGTTTGCTTCTGTTTGCCTCTGTTTGCTTCTGTTTGCCTCTGTTTCACTCTGTTTGCCTCTGTTTCACTCTGTTTGCCTCTTTTTAAGTCTGTTTGCCTCTGTTTCACTCTGTTTGCCTCTGTTTGCCTCTGTTTAAGTCTCTCTGCCTCTGTTTAAGTCTGTTTGCCTCTGTTTCACTCTGTTTGCCTCTGTTTAAGTCTGTTTGCCTCTGTTTAAGTCTGTTTGCATCTGTTTCACTCTGTTTGCCTCTGTTTCACTCTGTTTGCCTCTGTTTCGCTCTTTTTGCCTCTGTTTGTCTCTGTTTAAGTCTGTTTGCCTCTGTTTGAGTCTGTCTGCCTCTGTTTCAGTCTGTTTGCCTCTGTTTCACTCTGTTTGCCTCTGTTTCACTCTGTTTGCCTCTGTTTAAATCTGTTTGCTCTGCTTCACTCTGTTTGCCTCTGTTTGCCTCTGTTTGCCTTTGTTTGCCTCTGTTTAAGTCTGTTTGCCTCTGTTTAAGTCTGTTTGCCTCTGTTTCACTCTGTTTGCCTCTTTTTCACTCTGTTTGCCTCTGTTTCACTCTGTTTGCCTCTGTTTAAGTCGGTTTGCCACTGTTTAAGTCTGTTTGCCTATGTTTAAGTCTGTTTGCCTCTGTGTTAGTCTGTTTGCCTCTGTTTAAGTCTGTTTTCCTCTGTTCAAGTCTGTTTGACTCTGTTTCAGTCTGTTTGCCTCTGTTTCACTCTGTTTGTCTCTGTTTCACTCTGTTTGCCTCTGTTTCACTCTGTTTGCCTCTGTTTCACTCTGTTTGCCTCTCTTTCACTCTGTTTGCCTCTGTTTGCCTCTGTTTGCTTCTGTTTGCCTGTGTTTGCTTCTGTTTGCCTCTGTTTCACTCTGTTTGCCTCTGTTTCACTCTGTTTGCCTCTGTTTAAGTCTGTTTGCCTCTGTTTGCCTCTGTTTGCCTCTGTTTAAGTCTGTTTGCCTCTGTTTAAGTCTGTTTGCCTCTGTTTAAGTCTGTTTGCATCTGTTTTACTCTGTTTGCCACTGTTTCACTCTGTTTGCCTCTGTTTCGCTCTTTTTGCCTCTGTTTGTCTCTCTTTAAGTCTGTTTGCCTCTGTTTGAGTCTGTCTGCCTCTGTTTCACTCTGTTTGCCTCTGTTTCACTCCGTTTGCCTCTGTTTCACTCTGTTTGCCTCTGTTTCACTCTGTTTGTCTCTGTTTGAGTCTGTTTGCCTCTGCTTCACTCTGTTTGCCTCTGTTTCACTCTGTTTGCCTCTGTTTCGCTCTGTTTGCCTCTGTTTAAGTCTGTTTGCCTCTGTTTAAGTCTGTTTGCCTCTGTTTGCCTCTTTTTAAGTCTGTTTGCCTCTGTTTCACTCTGTTTGCCTCTGTTTGCCTCTGTTTAAGTCTGTTTGCCTCTGTTTAAATCTCTCTGCCTCTGTTTAAGTCTGTTTGCATCTGTTTAAGTCTGTTTGCCTCTGTTTACGTCTGTTTGCCTTTGTTTAAGTCTGTTTGCCTCTGTTTAAGTCTTTTTGTCTCTGTTTGAGTCTGTTTACCTCTGTTTAATCTGTTTGCCTCTGTTTCACTCTGTTTGCCTCTGTTTCGGTCTCTTTGCCTCTGTTTCACTCTGTTTGCCTCTGTTTGCCTCTGTTTGCTTCTGTTTGCCTCTGATTCACTCTGTTTGCCTCTGTTTCACTCCGTTTGCCTCTGTTTCACTCTATTTGCCTCTGTTTCACTCTGTTTGCATCTGTTTCACTCTGTTTGCCTCTGTTTCTCTCTGTTTCACGCTGTTTGCCTCTGTTTCACTCTGTTTGTCTCTGTTTCACTCTGTTTGCCTCTGTTTCAGTATGTTTGCCTCTGTTTCACTCTGTTTGCCTCTGTTTGCCTCTGTATGCTTCTGTTTGCCTCTGTTTCACTCTGTTTGCCTCTGTTTCACTCCGTTTGCCTCTGTTTCACTCTATTTGCTTCTTTTTCAGTCTGTTTGCCTCTGTTTCATTCTGTTTGCCTCTGTTTCTCTCTGTTTGCCTATGTTTCACTCTGTTTGCCTCTGTTTCACTCTGTTTGCCTCTGTTTGCTTCTGTTTGCGTCTGTTTCACTTTGGTTGCCTCTGTTTCACTCCGTTTCCCTCTGTTTCACTCTGTTTGCCTCTGTTTCACTCTGTTTGCCTCAGTTTGCCTCTGTTTGCTTCTGTTTGCTTCTGTTTCACTCTGTTTGCCTGTTTCACTCTGTTTGCCTCTGATTAAGTGTGTTCGCCTCTGCTTGCCTCTGTTTGCCTCTGTTTGCCTCTGTTTAAGTCTGTTTGCCTCTGTTTAAGTATGTTTGCCTCTGTTTAAGTCAGTTTGCCTCTGTTTAAGTCTGTTTGCCTCTGTTTAAGTCTGTTAGCCTCTGTTTCAGTCTGTTTGCCTCTGTTTAAGTCTGTCTTCCTCTGTTTCACTCTGTTTGCCTCTGATTAAGTGTGTTTGCCTCTCTTTGCCTCTGTTTGCCTCTGTTTAAGTCTGTTTGCCTCTGTTTAAGTCAGTTTGCCTCTGTTTAAGTCTGTTTGTATCTGTTTAAGTCTGTTTGCCTCTGTTTCAGTCTGTTTGCCTCTGTTTAATTCTGTTTGCCTCTGTTTCACTCTGTTTGCCTCTGTTTATTTCTGTTTGCCTCTGTTTGAGTCTCTCTGCCTCTTTTTAAGTCTGTTTGACTCTGTTTAAGTGTGTTTGCCTCTGTTTCACTCTGTTTGCCTCTGTTTCACTCTGTTTGCCTCTGTTTCACTCTGTTTGCCTCTGTTTGCCTCTGTTTGCCTTTGTTTGCCTCTGTTTAAGTCTGTTTGCCTCTGTTTAATTCTGTTTGCCTCTGTTTAATCTGTTTGCCTCTGTTTCACTATGTTTGCCTCTGTTTCACTCTGTTTGCCTCTCTTTCGCTCTGTTTGCCTCGGTCTGCCTCTGTTTAAGTCTGTTTGCCTCTGTTTGAGTCTGTTTGCCTCTGTTTCAGTCTGTTTGCCTCTGTTTCACTCTGTTTGCCTCTTTTTCACTCTGTTTGCCTCTGTTTCACTCTGTTTGCCTCTGTTTAAGTCTGTTTGCCTCTGTTTAAGTCTGTTGCCTATGTTTAAGTCTGTTTGCCTCTGTGTAAGTCTGTTTGCCTCTGTTTCAGTCTGTTTTCCTCTGTTCAAGTCTGTTTGACTCTGTTTCAGTCTGTTTGCCTCTGTTTCACTCTGTTTCTCTCTGTTTCACTCTGTTTGCCTCTGTTTCACTCTGTTTGCCTCTGTTTCACTCTGTTTGCCTCTGTTTGCCTTTGTTTGCTTCTGTTTGCCTCTGTTTGCTTCTGTTTGCCTCTGTTTCAGTTTGATTGCCTCTGTTTCACTCTGTTTGTCTCTGTTTAAGTCTGTTTGCCTCTGTTTCAAACTGTTGGCCTCTGTTTCACTCTGTTTGTCTCTGTTTCTCTCAGTTTGCCTCTGTTTCACTCTGTTTGCCTCTGTTTCACTCTGTTTGCCTCTGTTTAAGTCTGTTTGCCTCTGTTTCACTCTCTTTGCCTCTCTTTCACTCTGTTTGCCTCTGTTTAAGTCTGTTTGCCTCTGTTTCACTCTGTTTGCCACTGTTTAAGTCTGTTTGCCTCTGTTTAAGTCTGTTTGCGTCTGTTTCACTCTGTTTGCCACTGTTTCACTCTGTTTGCCTCTGTTTCGTTCTTTTTGCCTCTGTTTGTCTCTGTTTAAGTCTGTTTGCCTCTGTCTGAGTCTGTCTGCCTCTGTTTCAGTCTGTTTGCCTCTGTTTCACTCTGTTTGCCTCTGTTTCACTCTGTTTGCCTCTGTTTCACTCTGTTTGCCTCTGTTTGCCTCTGTTTGCCTTTGTTTGCCTCTGTTTAAGTCTGTTTGCCTCTGTTTAAGTCTGTTTGCCTCTGCTTCACTCTGCATGCCTCTGTTTCACTCTGTTTGCCTCTCTTTCACTCTGTTTGCCTCGGTCTGCCTCTGTTTAAGTCTGTTTGCCTCTGTTTGAGTCTGTTTGCCTCTGTTTCAGTCTGTTTGCCTCTGTTTCACTCTGTTTGCCTCTTTTTCACTCTGTTTGCCTCTGGTTCACTCTGTTTGCCTCTGTTTAAGTCGGTTTGCCTCTGTTTAAGTCTATTTGCCTATGTTTAAGTCTGTTTGCCTCTGTGTAAGTCTGTTTGCCTTCTTTTAAGGCTGTTTACCTCTGTTCAAGTCTGTTTGAATCTGTTTCAGTCTGTTTGCCTCTGTTTCACTCTGTTTGTCTCTGTTTCACTCTGTTTGCCTCTGTTTCACTCTGTTTGCCTCTGTTTCACTCTGTTTGCCTCTGTTTCACTCTGTTTGCCTCTCTTTCACTCTGTTTGCCTCTGTTTGCCTCTGTTTGCGTCTGTTTGCCTGTGTTTGCTTCTGTTTGCCTCTGTTTCACTCTGTTTGCCTCTGTTTCCCTCTGTTTGCCTCTGTTTAAGTCTGTTTGCCTCTGTTTGCCTCTGTTTAAGTCTGTTTGCCTCTGTTTAAGTCTGTTTGCCTCTGTTTCACTCTGTTTGCCTCTGTTTAAGTCTGTTTGCCTCTGTTTAAGTCTGTTTGCATCTGTTTCACTCTGTTTGCCACTGTTTCACTCTGTTTGCCTCTGTTTCGCTCTTTTTGCCTCTGTTTGTCTCTGTTTAAGTCTGTTTGCCTCTGTCTGAGTCTCTCTGCCTCTGTTTCAGTCTGTTTGCCTCTGTTTCACTCTGTTTGCCTCTGTTTCACTCTGTTTGCCTCTGTTTGAGTCTGTTTGCCTCTGCTTCACTCTGTTTGCCTCTGTTTCACTCTGTTTGCCTCTGTTTCGCTCTGTTTGCCTCTGTTTAAGTCTGTTTGCCTCTGTTTAAGTCTGTTTGCCTCTGTTTGCCTCTGTTTGCCTCTTTTTAAGTCTGTTTGCCTCTGTTTCACTCTGTTTGCCTCTGTTTGCCTCTGTTTAAGTCTGTTTGCCTCTGTTTAAGTCTCTCTGCCTCTGTTTAAGTCTGTTTGCATCTGTTTAAGTCTGTTTGCCTCTGTTTACGTCTGTTTGCCTTTGTTTAAGTCTGTTTGCCTCTGTTTAAGTCTTTTTGACTCTGTTTGAGTCTGTTTACCTCTGTTTAATCTGTTTGCCTCTGTTTCACTCTGTTTGCCTCTGTTTCACTCTGTTTGCCTCTGTTTCACTCTGTTTGCCTCTGTTTCAGTCTCTTTGCCTCTGTTTCACTCTGTTTGCCTCTGTTTGCCTCTGTTTGCTTCTGTTTGCCTCTGATTCACTCTGTTTGCCTCTGTTTCACTCCGTTTGCCTCTGTTTCACTCTATTTGCCTCTGTTTCACTCTGTTTGCATCTGTTTCACTCTGTTTGCCTCTGTTTCTCTCTGTTTCACGCTGTTTGCCTCTGTTTCACTCTGTTTGTCTCTGTTTCACTCTGTTTGCCTCTGTTTCAAACTGTTTGCCTCTTTCACTCGGTTTGTCTCTGTTTCTCTCAGTTTGCCTCTGTTTCACTCTGTTTGCCTCTGTTTCACTCTGTTTGCCTCTGTTTGCCTCTGGATGATTCTGTTTGCCTCTGTTTCACTCTGTTTGCCTCTGTTTCACTCCGTTTTCCTCTTTTTCACTCTATTTGCCTCTTTTTCAGTCTCTTTGTCTGTTTCTTTCTGTTTGCCTCTGTTTCTCTCTGTTTGCCTATGTTTCACTCTGTTTGCCTCTGTTTCACTCTGTTTGCCTCTGTTTGCTTCTGTTTGCGTCTGTTTCACTTTGGTTGCCTCTGTTTCACTCCGTTTCCCTCTGTTTCACTCTGTTTGCCTCTGTTTCACTCTGTTTGCCTCAGTTTGCCTCTGTTTGCTTTTGTTTGCCTCTGTTTCACTCTGTTTGCCTCTGTTTCACTCTGTTTGCCTCTGATTAAGTGTGTTCGCCTCTGCTTGCCTCTGTTTGCCTCTGTTTGCCTCTGTTTAAGTCTGTTTGCCTCTGTTTAAGTATGTTTGCCTCTGTTTAAGTCAGTTTGCCTCTGTTTAAGTCTGTTTGCCTCTGTTTACGGCTGTTTGCCTCTGTTTCAGTCTGTTTGCCTCTGTTTAAGTCTGTCTTCCTCTGTTTCACTCTGTTTGCCTCTGATTAAGTGTGTTTGCCTCTGCTTGCCTCTGTTTGCTTCTGTTTGAGTCTGTTTGCCTCTGATTAAGTGTGTTCGCCTCTGCTTGCCTCTGTTTGCCTCTGTTTGCCTCTGTTTAAGTCTGTTTGCCTCTGTTTAAGTATGTTTGCCTCTGTTTAAGTCAGTTTGCCTCTGTTTAAGTCTGTTTGCCTCTGTTTAAGTCTGTTAGCCTCTGTTTCAGTCTGTTTGCCTCTGTTTAAGTCTGTCTTCCTCTGTTTCACTCTGTTTGCCTCTGATTAAGTGTGTTTGCCTCTCTTTGCCTCTGTTTGCCTCTGTTTAAGTCTGTTTGCCTCTGTTTAAGTCAGTTTGCCTCTGTTTAAGACTGTTTGTATCTGTTTAAGTCTGTTTGCCTCTGTTTCAGTCTGTTTGCCTCTGTTTATTTCTGTTTGCCTCTGTTTGAGTCTCTCTGCCTCTTTTTAAGTCTGTTTGACTCTGTTTAAGTGTGTTTGCCTCTGTTTCACTCTGTTTGCCTCTGTTTCACTCTGTTTGCCTCTGTTTCACTCTGTTTGCCTCTGTTTGCCTCTGTTTGCCTTTGTTTGCCTCTGTTTAAGTCTGTTTGCCTCTGTTTAATTCTGTTTGCCTCTGTTTAATCTGTTTGCCTCTGTTTCACTATGTTTGCCTCTGTTTCACTCTGTTTGCCTCTCTTTCGCTCTGTTTGCCTCGTTCTGCCTCTGTTTAAGTCTGTTTGCCTCTGTTTGAGTCTGTTTGCCTCTGTTTCAGTCTGTTTGCCTCTTTTTCACTCTGTTTGCCTCTTTTTCACTCTGTTTGCCTCTGTTTCACTCTGTTTGCCTCTGTTTAAGTCTGTTTGCCTCCGTTTAAGTCTGTTGCCTATGTTTAAGTCTGTTTGCCTCTGTGTAAGTCTGTTTGCCTCTGTTTCAGTCTGTTTTCCTCTGTTCAAGTCTGTTTGACTCTGTTTCAGTCTGTTTGCCTCTGTTTCACTCTGTTCTCTCTGTTTCACTCTGTTTGCCTCTGTTTCACTCTGTTTGCCTCTGTTTCACTCTGTTTGCCTCTGTTTGCCTTTGTTTGCTTCTGTTTGCCTCTGTTTGCTTCTGTTTGCCTCTGTTTCACTCTGTTTGCCTCTGTTTCACTCTGTTTTGCCTCTTTTTAAGTCTGTTTGCCTCTGTTTCACTCTGTTTGCCTCTGTTTGCCTCTGTTTAAGTCTCCCTGCCTCTGTTTAAGTCTGTTTGCCTCTGTTTCACTCTGTTTGCCTCTGTTTAAGTCTGTTTGCCTCTGTTTAAGTCTGTTTGCATCTGTTTCACTCTGTTTGCCTCTGTTTCACTCTGTTTGCCTCTGTTTCGCTCTTTTTGCCTCTGTTTGTCTCTGTTTAAGTCTGTTTGCCTCTGTTTGAGTCTGTCTGCCTCTGTTTCAGTCTGTTTGCCTCTGTTTCACTCTGTTTGCCTCTGTTTCACTCTGTTTGCCTCTGTTTAAATCTGTTTGCTCTGCTTCACTCTGTTTGCCTCTGTTTCACTCTGTTTGCCTCTGTTTCGCTCTGTTTGCCTCTGTTTAAGTCTGTTTGCCTCTGTTTAAGTCTGTTTGCCTCTGTTTGCCTCTTTTTAAGTCTGTTTGCCTCTGTTTCAGTCTGTTTGCCTCTGTTTGCCTCTGTTTAAGTCTGTTTGCCTCTGTTTAAGTCTCTCTGCCTCTGTTTACGTCTGTTTGCATCTGTTTAAGTCTGTTTGCCTCTGTTTACGTCTGTTTGCCTTTGTTTAAGTCTGTTTGCCTCTGTTTAATTCTTTTTGTCTCTGTTTGAGTCTGATTACCTCTGTTTAATCTGTTTGCCTCTGTTTCACTCTGTTTGCCTCTGTTTCACTCTGTTTGCCTCTGTTTCACTCTGTTTGCCTCTGTTTCAGTCTCTTTGCGTCTGTTTCACTCTGTTTGCCTCTGTTTGCCTCTGTTTGCTTCTGTTTGCCTCTGATTCACTCTGTTTGCCTCTGTTTCACTCCGTTTGCCTCTGTTTCACTCTACTTGCCTCTGTTTCCCTCTGTTTGCATCTGTTTTACTCTGTTTGCCTCTGTTTCTCTCTGTTTCACTCTGTTTGCCTCTGTTTCACTCTGTTTGTCTCTGTTTCCCTCTGTTTGCCTCTGTTTCAAACTGTTTGCCTCTGTTTCACTCTGTTTGTCTCTGTTACTCTCAGTTTGCCTCTGTTTCACTCTGTTTGCTTCTGTTTCAGTCTGTTTGCCTCTGTTTCACTCTGTTTGCCTCTGTTTGCCTCTGTATGCTTCTGTTTGCCTCTGTTTCACTCTGTTTGCCTCTGTTTCACTCCGTTTGCCTCTGTTTCACTCTATTTGTCTCTTTTTCAGTCTGTTTGCCTCTGTTTCATTCTGTTTGCCTCTGTTTCTCTCTGTTTGCCTATGTTTCACTCTGTTTGCCTCTGTTTCACTCTGTTTGCCTTTGTTTGCCTCTGTTTAAGTCTGTTTGCCTCTGTTTAATCTGTTTGCCTCTGTTTCACTCTGTTTGCATCTGTTTCACTCTGTTTGCCTCTCTTTCACTCTGTTTGCCTCGGTCTGCCTCTGTTTAAGTCTGTTTGCCTCTGTTTGAGTCTGTCTGCCTCTGTTTCAGTCTGTTTGCCTCTGTTTCACTCTGTTTGCATCTTTTTCACTCTGTATTCCTCTGTTTCACTCTGTTTGCCTCTGTTTAAGTCTGTTTGCCTATGTCTAAGTCTGTTTTCTTCTGTTCAAGTCTGTTTGACCCTGTTTCAGTCTGTTTGCCTCTGTTTCACTCTTTTTGCCTCTGTTTCACTCTGTTTGCCTCTGTTTCACTCTGTTTGCCTCTGTTTCACTCTGTTTGTTTCTGTTTAGGTCTTTTTGCCTCTGTTTGAGTCTCTCTGCCTCTTTTTAAGTCTGTTTGCCTCTGTTTAAGTCTGTTTGCCTCTGTTTCACTCTGTTTTCCTCTGTTTCACTCTGTTTGCCTCTGTTTCACTCTGTTTGCCTCTGTTTGCCTCTGTTTGCCTTTGTTTGCCTCTGTTTAAGTCTGTTTGCCTCTGTTTAAGTCTGTTTGCCTCTGCTTCACTCTGCTTGCCTCTGTTTCACTCTGTTTGCCTCTCTTTCACTCTGTTTGCCTCGGTCTGCCTCTGTTTAAGTCTGTTTGCCTCTGTTTGAGTCTGTTTGCCTCTGTTTCAGTCTGTTTGCCTCTGTTTCACTCTGTTTGCCTCTTTTTCACTCTGTTTGCCTCTGGTTCACTCTGTTTGCCTCTGTTTAAGTCGGTTTGCCTCTGTTTAATTCTGTTTGCCTATGTTTAAGTCTGTTTGCCTCTGTGTAAGTCTGTTTGCCTCTGTTCAAGTCTGTTTGACTCTGTTTCAGTCTGTTTGCCTGTGTTTCACTCTGTTTGTCTCTGTTTCACTCTGTTTGCCTCTGTTTCACTCTGTTTGCCTCTGTTTCACTCTGTTTGCCTCTGTTTCACTCTCTTTGCCTCTCTTTCACTCTGTTTGCCTCTGTTTGCTTTTGTTTGCCTGTGTTTGCTTCTGTTTGCCTCTGTTTCACTCTGTTTGCCTCTGTTTCACTCTGTTTGCATCTGTTTAAGTCTGTTTGCCTCTGTTTGCCTCTGTTTGCCTCTGTTTAAGTCTGTTTGCCTCTGTTTAAGTCTGTTTGCCTCTGTTTCACTCTGTTTGCCTCTGTTTAAGTCTGTTTGCCTCTGTTTAAGTCTGTTTGCGTCTGTTTCACTCTGTTTGCCACTGTTTCACTCTGTTTGCCTCTGTTTCGTTCTTTTTGCCTCTGTTTGTCTCTGTTTAAGTCTGTTTGCCTCTGTCTGAGTCTGTCTGCCTCTGTTTCAGTCTGTTTGCCTCTGTTTCACTCTGTTTGCCTCTGTTTCACTCTGTTTGCCTCTGTTTCACTCTGTTTGCCTCTGTTTGCCTCTGTTTGCCTTTGTTTGCCTCTGTTTAAGTCTGTTTGCCTCTGTTTAAGTCTGTTTGCCTCTGCTTCACTCTGCATGCCTCTGTTTCACTCTGTTTGCCTCTCTTTCACTCTGTTTGCCTCGGTCTGCCTCTGTTTAAGTCTGTTTGCCTCTGTTTGAGTCTGTTTGCCTCTGTTTCAGTCTGTTTGCCTCTGTTTCACTCTGTTTGCCTCTTTTTCACTCTGTTTGCCTCTGGTTCACTCTGTTTGCCTCTGTTTAAGTCGGTTTGCCTCTGTTTAAGTCTATTTGCCTATGTTTAAGTCTGTTTGCCTCTGTGTAAGTCTGTTTGCCTCTGTTTAAGTCTGTTTTCCTCTGTTCAAGTCTGTTTGACTCTGTTTCAGTCTGTTTGCCTCTGTTTCACTCTGTTTGTCTCTGTTTCACTCTGTTTGCCTCTGTTTCACTCTGTTTGCCTCTGTTTCACTCTGTTTGCCTCTGTTTCACTCTGTTTGCCTCTCTTTCACTCTGTTTGCCTCTGTTTGCCTCTGTTTGCTTCTGTTTGCCTGTGTTTGCTTCTGTTTGCCTCTGTTTCACTCTGTTTGCCTCTGTTTCCCTCTGTTTGCCTCTGTTTAAGTCTGTTTGCCTCTGTTTGCCTCTGTTTAAGTCTGTCTGCCTCTGTTTAAGTCTGTTTGCCTCTGTTTCACTCTGTTTGCCTCTGTTTAAGTCTGTTTGCCTCTGTTTAAGTCTGTTTGCATCTGTTTCACTCTGTTTGCCACTGTTTCACTCTGTTTTCCACTGTTTCGCTCTTTTTGCCTCTGTTTGTCTCTGTTTAAGTCTGTTTGCCTCTGTCTGAGTCTGTCTGCCTCTGTTTCAGTCTGTTTGCCTCTGTTTCACTCTGTTTGCCTCTGTTTCACTCTGTTTGCCTCTGTTTGAGTCTGTTTGCCTCTGCTTCACTCTGTTTGCCTCTGTTTCACTCTGTTTGCCTCTGTTTCGCTCTGTTTGCCTCTGTTTAAGTCTGTTTGCCTCTGTTTAAGTCTGTTTGCCTCTGTTTGCCTCTGTTTGCCTCTTTTTAAGTCTGTTTGCCTCTATTTCACTCTGTTTGCCTCTGTTTGCCTCTGTTTAAGTCTGTTTGCCTCTGTTTAAGTCTCTCTGCCTCTGTTTAAGTCTGTTTGCATCTGTTTAAGTCTGTTTGCCTCTGTTTACGTCTGTTTGCCTTTGTTTAAGTCTGTTTGCCTCTGTTTAAGTCTTTTTGTCTCTGTTTGAGTCTGTTTACCTCTGTTTAATCTGTTTGCCTCTGTTTCACTCTGTTTGCCTCTGTTTCACTCTGTTTGCCTCTGTTTCACTCTGTTTGCCTCTGTTTCAGTCTCTTTGCCTCTGTTTCACTCTGTTTGCCTCTGTTTGCCTCTGTTTGCTTCTGTTTGCCTCTGATTCACTCTGTTTGCCTCTGTTTCACTCCGTTTGCCTCTGTTTCACTCTATTTGCCTCTGTTTCACTCTGTTTGCATCTGTTTCACTCTGTTTGCCTCTGTTTCTCTCTGTTTCACGCTGTTTGCCTCTGTTTCACTCTGTTTGTCTCTGTTTCACTCTGTTTGCCTCTGTTTCAAACTGTTTGCCTCTGTTTCACTCGGTTTGTCTCTGTTTCTCTCAGTTTGCCTCTGTTTCACTCTGTTTGCCTCTGTTTCAGTCTGTTTGCCTCTGTTTCACTCTGTTTGCCTCTGTTTGCCTCTGGATGATTCTGTTTGCCTCTGTTTCACTCTGTTTGCCTCTGTTTCACTCCGTTTTCCTCTTTTTCACTCTATTTGCCTCTTTTTCAGTCTGTTTGTCTGTTTCACTCTGTTTGCCTCTGTTTCACTCTGTTTGCCTCTGTTTGCTTCTGTTTGCGTCTGTTTCACTTTGGTTGCCTCTGTTTCACTCCGTTTCCCTCTGTTTCACTCTGTTTGCCTCTGTTTCACTCTGTTTGCCTCAGTTTGCCTCTGTTTGCTTTTGTTTGCCTCTGTTTCACTCTGTTTGCCTCTGTTTCACTCTGTTTGCCTCTGATTAAGTGTGTTCGCCTCTGCTTGCCTCTGTTTGCCTCTGTTTGCCTCTGTTTAAGTCTGTTTGCCTCTGTTTAAGTATGTTTGCCTCTGTTTAAGTCAGTTTGCCTCTGTTTAAGTCTGTTTGCCTCTGTTTACGGCTGTTTGCCTCTGTTTCAGTCTGTTTGCCTCTGTTTAAGTCTGTCTTCCTCTGTTTCACTCTGTTTGCCTCTGATTAAGTGTGTTTGCCTCTGCTTCCCTCTGTTTGCTTCTGTTTGACTCTGTTTGCCTCTGTTTAAATCTGTTTGCCTCTGTTTAAGTCAGTTTGCCTCTGTGTAAGTCTGTTTTTCATCTGTTTAAGTCTGTTTGCCTCTGTTTCAGTCTGTTTGCCTCTGTTTAATTCTTTTTGCCTCTGTTTCACTCTGTTTGCCTCTGTTTAAGTCTGTTTGCCTCTGTTTAAGTCTTTTTGCCTCTGTTTAATTCTGTTTGCCTCTGTTTCACTCTGTTTGCCTCTGTTTAAGTCTGTTTGCCTCTGTTTAAGTCTGTTTGCCTCTGTTTCAAAATGTTTGCCAGTGTTTTCACTCTGTTTGCCTCTGTTTTGCTCTTTTTGCCTCTGTTTGTCTCTGTTTAAGTCTGTTTGCCTCTGTTTGAGTCCGTCAGCCTCTGTTTCAGTCTGTT
>JANJGN010004044.1:0-37270 GCA_026770705.1 Isurus oxyrinchus
CAGGACAGGTACAGCACGGGGTTAGATACAGAGTAAAGCTCCCTCTACACCGTCCCCATCAAACACTCCCAGGACAGGTACAGCACGGGGTTAGATACAGAGTAAAGCTGCCTCAACACCGTCCCCATCAAACACTCCCAGGACAGGTACAGCACGGGGTTAGATACAGAGTAAATCTCCCTCTACACTGTCCCCATCAAACACTCCCAGGACAGGTACAGCACGGGTTAGATACAGAGTAAAGCTCCCTCTACACCGTCCCCATCAAACACTCCCAGGACAGGTACAGCACGGGGTTAGATACTGAGTAAATCTCCCTCTACACTGTCCCCATCAAACACTCCCAGGACAGGTACAGCACGTGGTTAGATACAGAGTAAAGCTCCCTCTACACCGTCCCCATCAAACACTCCCAGGACAGGGACAGCACGGGTTTAGATACAGAGTAAAGCTCCCTCTACACTGTCCCCATCAAACACTCCAGGACAGGTACAGCACGGGGTTAGATACAGAGTAAAGCTCCCTCTACACCGTCCCCATCAAACACACCCAGGACAGGTACAGCACGGGGTTAGATACAGAGTAAATCTCCCTCTACACTGTCCCCATCAAACACTCCCAGGACAGGTACAGCACGGGGTTAGATACAGAGTAAAGCTCCCTCTACACTGTCCCCATCAAACACTCCCAGGACAGGTACAGCACGGGGTTAGATACAGATTAAAGCTCCCTCTACACTGTCCCCATCAAACACTCCCAGGACAGGTACAGCACGGGTTTAGATACAGAGTAAAGCTCCCTCTACACCGTCCCCATCAAACACTCCCAGGGCAGGTGCAGGTTCCTGTCCTGACGTCTCCTGACCTCTGGACGATCTTTCTGCAGGGGAAGGTAAACGAGAAGGAGAGTGGGAAAGAGGAGCACCCCACCATCAAGCGGCTGAAGCGTTGTATTATCACGTGTGGAGCTCATCGCAATTATAAGAAGCTGTTTGAGAACTGTCGCAGCAACAAGGCAAAGATCCGAGCGCTACGGCAGGAGCTGGAGGACCTGGGTATTCAAGGTGATCATGGCCTCATGTCCCTTAAAGCATCTGTTGTCATACAGTCAGAGAGGTCTGCAGCACAGAGAAAGGCCCTTCGGCCCACCAAGCCTGCGCCGGTCAAACAAGTACCTGAGTGTTCTAGTCCCATTTGTCAGTACTAGGCCCAGTGAGAGACAGACAGACAGACAGAGAGAGAGAGATGGGGAGAGAGAAAGAGGGAGAGTCCACAGAGAGATAGAGAGACAGAGCGAGAGAGAGAGGCAGAGGGAGAGCGAGAGAATCCGAGCGAGAGAGAGAGAGCAAGGGAGAGATAGGGACAGTGAGCGAGAGACACAGAGAGACATGGAGGGAGAGAGACCAGAGGAGGGACCCATACCCTGGGGGGGGGTGGGAGTCGGTGCCCGGACCCTGGGGGGGGAGTCGGTGCCCGGACCCTGGGGGGGGAGTCGGTGCCCGGACCCCGGGGGAGAGTCGGTGCCCGGACCCCGGGGGAGAGTCGGTGCCCGGACCCCGGGGGAGAGTCGGCGCCCGGACCCCGGGGGAGAGTCGGCGCCCGGACCCCGGGGGAGAGTCGGCGCCCGGACCCCGGGGGAGAGTCGGCGCCCGGACCCCGGGGGAGAGTCGGTGCCTGTGGGGAGAGCCGGTGCCCGGACCCCGGGGAGAGACGGTGCCCGTGGGGAGACCCATATCCCAGACAGTCCCAATGTGCCTGTGGGCAGTGATCGTCTGCAGACTGTACTGTCTGATTCCAGCGCAGCTGATTCCCTCACTCCTGACCTATAATCGATGAGTGTTACTGGAAAGACTCCAGCGGCAGCAAACAGATTACAATCAGGAATCACCCACCAATGTCACTGGTCTGTGCATGGAAGTCACGCTGATGTTATATTGTTTTCCACTTTTTGTGTCCCTCTCCCTCCCTCTACCTGTCTGTCTGTCCACCCCTCTCTCTTCATATCCCTCTCCTTCCCACTCCCTCGCCCTCCCTCTCTCTGTCTCTTCCTCCCTCTCTCTTCCTGTTTCTCTCTCTCTTTCTATCTCTCCTCTCCCCTCTCTCTCTACCTGTGTTTCTGCCTGTCCCCCTCTCTCTTTTTCTCCCTCTCTTTCTGTCTCTCTCGCCCTCTCTGTCTCTCTCTCTCTGTGTTTCTCTCTCTGGCTGTCTCTCTCTCTCTCCCTGATTTGCTTTCTGTCTCTGTCTCTCTCTGTCTCTCTCTCTGTCTATCTCTCTCTCTGTCTATCTCTCTCTCTGTCTATCTCTCTCTCTGTCTCTCTCTCTCTCTCTCTCTCTCTCTCTCTCTCTGTCTCTCTCTGTCTCTCTCTGTCTCTCTCTGTCTCTCTCTGTCTCTCTCTCTGTCTATCTCTCTCTCTGTCTATCTCTCTCTCTGTCTATCTCTCTCTCTGTCTCTCTCTGTCTCTCTGTCTCTCTCTGTCTCTCTCTCTGTCTCTCTCTCTGTCTCTCTCTCTGTCTCTCTCTCTGTCTCTCTCTCTGTCCCTCTCTCTGTCCCTCTCTCTTTCTCTCTGTCTCTCTCTCTGTCTCTCTCTCTGTCTCTCTCTCTGTCTCTCTCTCTGTCTCTCTCTCTGTCTCTCTCTCTGTCTCTCTCTCTGTCTCTCTCTCTCTTTCTCTGTCTTTCTCTGTCTCTCTCTGTCTCTCTCTCTCTCTCCCCCGTCTCTCTCTCTCTCTCTCTCCCCCGTCTCTCTCTCTCTCTCTCCCCCGTCTCTCTCTCTCTCTCTCCCTCACTCTCTCTCTCCCTCCTTGTCTTCTCCACTTCCTCTCCCCTCTCTAGGTAACCCGTCCCTGGAGAAGTGTAAAGTGTTGCGAATTAAACGGGAGGAGGCGGCCGAGTTGGCTTCATTGGATGTGGCTAACATTATTCATACTGAAGGTATGTGTGCTCTCACTGCTGCCCCTGTCCCAACCAGTAACATTGTCCCTCTGCTCAGTGCCTGTTAAAATCCCCCAGCACCAGGCCTTTCCTCAAAACGTATCTGCTGTGGACTAAATATCATCTGCCCTAGGGACCTGTCGGTGCCCGGACCCCGGGGAGATTCGGTGCCCGGACCCCGGGGAGATTCGGTGCCCGGACCCCGGGGAGATTCGGTGCCCGGACCCCGGGGGAGAGTCGGTGCCCGGACCCCGGGGGAGAGTCGGTGCCCGGACCCCGGGGGAGAGTCGGTGCCCGGACCCCGGGGGAGAGTCGGTGGCCGGACCCCGGGGGAGAGTCGGTGCCTGTGGGGAACCCCTATCCCTGTGGTAATTAGGTGTGCATGCCTCTGTTTTTGTGTGTGTACAGTCAGGTGTGTATGTACACAGTCATGTGTGTGCGTACAGTCATGTGTGTGTGTAGCCATGTGTGTGTACTGAGCGTGTGTGAGTGCAGTCGTGTGAGAGTGTGGACAGTCGTGTGAGAGTGTGGACAGTCGTGTGAGAGTGTGGACAGTCGTGTGAGAGTGTGGACAGTCGTGTGAGAGTGTGGACAGTCGTGTGAGAGTGTGGACAGTCGTGTGAGAGTGTGGACAGTCGTGTGAGAGTGTGGACAGTCGTGTGAGAGTGTGGACAGTCGTGTGAGAGTGTGGACAGTCGTGTGAGAGTGTGGACAGTCGTGTGAGAGAGTGTGGACAGTCGTGTGAGAGAGTGTGGACAGTCGTGTGAGAGAGTGTGGACAGTCGTGTGAGAGAGTGTGGACAGTCGTGTGAGAGAGTGTGGACAGTCGTGTGAGAGAGTGTGGACAGTCGTGTGAGAGAGTGTGGACAGTCGTGTGAGAGAGTGTGGACAGTCGTGTGAGAGAGTGTGGACAGTCGTGTGAGAGTGTGGACAGTCGTGTGAGAGTGTGGACAGTCGTGTGAGAGTGTGGACAGTCGTGTGAGAGTGTGGACAGTCGTGTGAGAGTGAGGACAGTCGTGTGAGAGAGTGTGGACAGTCGTGTGAGAGAGTGTGTGGACAGTCGTGTGTGTGAGTGTGTGGACAGTCGTGTGTGTGAGTGTGTGGACAGTCGTGTGTGTGAGTGTGTGGACAGTCGTGTGTGTGTGTGTGGGGACAGTCGTGTGTGTGAGTGTGTGGACAGTCGTGTGTGTGAGTGTGTGGACAGTCGTGTGTGTGAGTGTGTGGACAGTCGTGTGTGTGAGTGTGTGGACAGTCGTGTGTGGACAGTCGTGTGTGTGAGTGTGTGGACAGTCGTGTGTGTGAGAGTGTGGACAGTCGTGTGTGTGAGTGTGTGGACAGTCGTGTGTGTGAGTGTGTGGACAGTCGTGTGTGTGAGTGTGTGGACAGTCGTGTGTGTGAGTGTGTGGACAGTCGTGTGTGTGAGTGTGTGGACAGTCGTGTGTGTGAGTGTGTGGACAGTCGTGTGTGTGAGTGTGTGGACAGTCGTGTGTGTGAGTGTGTGGACAGTCGTGTGTGTGAGTGTGTGGACAGTCGTGTGTGTGAGTGTGTGGACAGTCGTGAGTGTGTGGACAGTCGTGTGTGTGTGTGTGTGTGTGTGGACAGTCGTGTGTGTGTGTGTGTGTGTGTGTGTGTGTGTGTGGACAGTCGTGTGTGTGTGTGTGTGTGTGTGTGTGTGTGTGTGTGTGTGGACAGTCGTGTGTGTGTGTGTGTGTGTGTGTGTGTGTGGACAGTCGTGTGTGTGAGTGTGTGGGTGTGTGAGAATGCATGTGGGGACAGTCGGGTGGGATGTGTGGGTGGGACAGTCTGGGGTGCCTGTGTGTCAGTCTATTCACTAATTGAGGTGCTGTTCATCAGGTCGCCCCCGCCGTCACAGGGCTTCAGCCTGGGATGTGGACCCCGCACCCAGAGGCAGCTACAAGCGAACCCTTGGATCTGATTCGGAGGACGAGCCCCCCAAGAAACTGACAGCTTGGTCCAACCTGAAGGGGCTGATCAGTGACGATGCTGACAGTGACTGATTCAACCCAACAGACATCTCTCTCTCTCCTCCACCTGTCTCCTTCCCCCTCTCTCTCCTCCACCTGTCTCCTTCCCCCTCTCTCTGTCCATCTCTCTCTCCTCCACCTGTCTCCTTCCCCCTCTCTCTGTCCATCTCTCTCTCCTCCACCTGTCTCCTTCCCCCTCTCTCTGTCCATCTCTCTCTCCTCCACCTGTCTCCTTCCCCCTCTCTCTGTCCATCTCTCTCTCCTCCACCTGTCTCCTTCCCCCTCTCTCTGTCCATCTCTCTCTCCTCCACCTGAATCCTTCCCCCTCTCTCTGTCCATCTCTCTCTCCTCCACCTGTCTCCTTCCCCCTCTCTCTGTCCATCTCTCTCTCCTCCACCTGTCTCCTTCCCCCTCTCTCTGTCCATCTCTCTCTCCTCCACCTGTCTCCTTCCCCCTCTCTCTGTCCATCTCTCTCTCCTCCACCTGTCTCCTTCCCCCTCTCTCTGTCCATCTCTCTCTCCTCCACCTGTCTCCTTCCCCCTCTCTCTGTCCATCTCTATCTCCTCCACCTGTCTCCTTCCCCCTCTCTCTGTCCATCTCTCTCTCCTCCACCTGTCTCCTTCCCCCTCTCTCTGTCCATCTCTCTCTCCTCCACCTGTCTCCTTCCCCCTCTCTCTGTCCATCTCTCTCTCCTCTCTCTGCCTCCTTGTATCTCTCTCTATACCCTGTTCCCTGCCTCCCCCTCCCCCTCCCCCTGCCTCTCTCTCCCTTGCTCCCTCTCTACTCCTCTCTCTCTCTCTCTCCCTCTTCCTATCTCTCTCCGTCCCCACCTATTCCTGCCTCTCTCCCACCCCCTCTCTCTCTCTCTCCCCTCTCACACCTTCACTTCTCTCCTATTGCTTTCTCCATCACTCTCTCTCTCTCTCTCTCTCTCTGTCTCTCCCCCGGGCGTGTGAGTCAAATCAGTTAGCTTCCTGTCCTGTTGTTTGTTTGCTTGCTGCTGTTGGGAACACAGCACACAGCCCCCTTCCCCACCACCACCCACCCCCCCACCCACCCACTGCCGCTCTGAGGCGGAGTGGGAACCGGAGAGGGCGAGGTGGAGAGCGGAACGCTCCAAGGACCAACCCGCTGAGCTGGGAGCCTCGTCGTGTCCCCGCGGCTCCAGCCCGAGCTGAAGCCTCGCTGGGACCGATCCAGCGCCGGCAGGGAAGGAGCAGTGAGAAGCGGGAGTGAACGGGGAGGAGGGACGAACACCTGAGGTCAGGGGGGAGGGACCACCACACAAACCCGTCCTTGGCTTTTTCCACGTTAAATTTTGTATATTGGTGAACTGTGTTATGTAAATAAATGTGTAGACCGACTCTTTTTGTCACAAGTGTATTTGAAACGTTGGCTCCAAGGAAGTTTCCTAACCATCCAGCTCGAGACCACACGAGCAAATCCAGCTCCCTCACACTGTCACTCAGTAACCCCTCTCCCCCCAGCTCCCTGTGTTACTGACTGTTTCTCTACTGATGTTAATCCAGCTCCCTCACACAGTCACTCAGTAACCCCTCTCCCCCCAGCGCCCTGTGTTACTGACTGTCTCTCTACTGATGTTAATCCAGCTCCCTCTCACTGTCACTCAGTAACCCCTCTCCCCCCAGTGCCCTGTGTTACTGACTCTATCTGTACTGATGTTAATCCAGCTCCCTCACACTGTCACTCAGTAACCCCTCTCCCCCAGCGACTTGTGTTACTGACTGTATCTCTACTGATGTTAATCCAGCTCCCTCACACTGTCACTCAGTATCCCCTCTCCCCCAGCGACTTGTGTTACTGACTGTATCTCTACTGATGTTAATCCAGCTCCCTCACACTGTCACTCAGTAACCCCTCTCCCCCCAGCGCCCTGTGTTACTGACTGTATCTCTACTGATGTTAATCCAGCTCCCTCACACTGGCACTCAGTAACCCCTCTCCCCGCAGCGCCCTGTGTTACTGACTGTATCTCTCCTGATCTGAATCCAGCTCCATCACACTGTCACTCAGTAACCCCTCTCACCCAACGCTGTGTGTTACTGACTGTATCGCTGCTGATATTTATCCTGCTCCCTCACATTGTCACTCAGTGATCGCTCTCCGCCCATTGCGCTGTGTTACTGACTGTATCTCTCCTGATGTTAATCCAGCTCCCTCACACTGTCACTCAGTAACACCTCTCCCCCAACGCCCTGTGTTGCTGACTGTATCTCTGCTGATGTTAATCCAGCTCCCTCACACTGTCACTCAGTAACCCCTCTCCCCCCAGCGCCCTGTGTTACTGCCTGTATCTCTACTGAGGTTAATCCAGCTCCCTCAAACTGTCACTCACTAACCCATCTCCCCCCAGCGCCCTGTGTTACTGACTGAATCTCTACTGATGTTAATCCAGCTCCCTCACACTGTCCCTCACTAACCCCTCTCCCCCCAGCGCCCTGTGTTACTGACTGTATCTCTACTGATGTTAATGGAGCTCCTTCACACTGTCACTCAGTAACCCCTCTCCCACCCCAGCTCCATGTATTACTGAGTGTATCTCTACTGATGTTAATCCATCTCCCTCACACTGTCTCTAAGTAACCCCTCTCCCTCCAGCGCCCTTTGTTACCGACTGTATCTCTACTGATGTTAGCCAGTTCCCTCACACGGTCACTCAGTAACCCCTCTCCCTCCAGCTCCCTGTGTTAGTGACTGTATCTCTACTGATGTTAATCCAGCTCCTTCTCACTGTCACTCAGAAACCCCTCTGCCTTCAGCGCCCTGTGTTACCGACTGTATCTCTTCTGATGTTAACTCAGTTCCCTCACACTGTCACTCATTACTCCCTCCCCCTCAGCTCCCTGTGTTACTGACTTTATCTCTACTGATGTTAATCCAGCTCC
Organism: Isurus oxyrinchus; assembly: GCA_026770705.1. Taxonomy (NCBI): domain Eukaryota; kingdom Metazoa; phylum Chordata; class Chondrichthyes; order Lamniformes; family Lamnidae; genus Isurus; species Isurus oxyrinchus. The sequence continues at coordinate 7,819 of JANJGN010004044.1, forward strand.
CTCACACTGTCACTCAGTAACCCCTCTCCCCCCAGCGCCCTGTGTTAATTCCTCTATCTCTAGTGATGTTAACCCAGTTCCCTCACACTGTCACTCATTAACCCCTCTCCCTTTAGCTCCCTGTGTTACTGACTGTATTTCTACTGATGTAAATCCAGCTCCCTCACACTGTCATTCAGTAACCCCTCTCCCCCCAGTGCCCTGTGTTACTGACTGTATCTCTACTGATGTTAATCCAGCTCCCTCACACTGTCACTCAGTAACCACTCTCCCCCCAGCTCCCTGTGTTACTGTCTTTATCTCTACTCATGTTAATCCAGCTCCCTCAGCTTATCACTCAGTAACCCCTCTCCCTCCAGCGCCCTATGTTACTGACTGTATCTCTACCGATGTTAATCCACCTCCCTCACACTGTCACTCAGTAACCCCTCTCCCCCCAGCGCAGTGTTACTGACTGTGTCTCTACTGATGTTAATCCAGCTCCCTCATTCAGTAAACCGTCTCCCCCCAATTCCCTGTGTTAATGACTGTATCTCTACTGATGTTAATCCAGCTCCCTCACACTTTCACTCAGTAACCCCTCTCCCCCAGCGCCCTGTGTTACTGAGTTTATATCTACTGATGTTAATCCAGCTCCCTCACGCTGTCACTCAGTATCCCCTCACCCCCAACTCCCAGTGTTACTGTCTGTATCTCTACTGATGTTAATCCTGCTCCCTCACACTGTCACTCAGTAACCCCTCTCCCCCCAGCTCCCTGTATTACTGACTGTATCTCTACTGATGTTAATCCAGCTCCCTCACACTGTCACTCAGTAACCCCTCTCCCCCCAGCACCCTGTGTTACTTACTGTATCACTACTGATGTTAATCCAGCTCCCTCACACAGTCACTCAGTAACCCCTCTCCCCCAGTGCCCTGTGTTACTGACTGTATCTCTACTGATGTTAATCCAGCTCCCTCACACAGTCACTCAGTAACCCCTCTCCCCCAGTGCCCTGTGTTACTGACTGTATCTCTACTGATGTTAATCCAGCTCCCTCACACTGTCACTCAGTAACCCCTCTCCCCCCAGCTCCCTGTGTTACTGACTGTATCTCAACTGATGTTAATCCAACACCCTCACACTGTCACTCAGTAACTCCTCTCCCCCCAGCTCCCACTGTTACTCACTGTATCTCCACTGATCTTAATCCGACTCCCTCACACTGTCACTCAGTAACCCCTCTCCCCCAATGCCCTGTGTTACTGACTGTATCTCTACTGATGTTAATCCAGCTCCCTCACACTGTCACTCACTAACCCATCTCCCCCCAATGCCCTGTGTTACTGACTGTATCTCTTCTGAAGTATATCCAGCTCCCTCACACTGTCACCCACTAACCCCTCTCTCCCCAGCTCCCTGTGTTACTGACTGTATCTTACTGATGTTAATCCAGCTCCCTCACATTGTCCCTCAGTAACCCCTCCCCCCCCAGTGCCCTCTGGTACTGACTGTATCTCTACTAATGTAAATCCAGCTCCCTCACACTGTCACTCAATAACCCCTCTCCCCCCAGTGCCCTGTGTTACTGAATGTATCCCTACTAACATTAATCCAGCTCCCTTACACTGTCACTCAGTAACCCCTGTCCCTCCAGCACACTGACTTAATTACTGTATCTCTACTGATGTTAATCCAGCTCCCTCATCTTATCACTCAGTAACGCCTCTCCCCCCAGCGCCCTATGTTACTGACTGTATCTCTAATGATGTTAATCCAGCTCCCTTATACTGTCACTCAGTAACCCCTTCTACCCATCTCTCTCTGTTACTCACTGTATCTCTACTATTGTTAATACAGCTCCCTTACACTGTCACTCAGTAACCCCTGTCCCTCCAGCACACTGTGTTAATTACTGTATCTCTACTGATGTTAATCCAGTCCCTCACCTTATCACTCAGTAACGCCTCTCCCTCCTGCTCCCTATGTTACAGACTGTATCTCTAATGATGTTAATCCAGCTCCCTCGCACTGTCACTCAATAACCTCTCTCCCAAGCGCCCTGTGTTACCGACTGTAACTCTACTGATGTTAATCCAGCTCCCTCACACTGACACTCAATAACCCCTCTCCCCCAGCTCCCTGTATTACTGACTGTATCTCTACTGCTTTTAATCCAGCTCCCTCACACTGGCACTCAGTAACCCCTCTCCCCCCAGCGCCCTGTGTTACTGACTGTATCTCTCCTGATCTGAATCCAGCTCCCTCACACTGTCACTCAGTAACCCCTCTCACCCAACGCTGTGTGTTACTGACTGTATCGCTGCTGATATTTATCCTGCTCCCTCACATTGTCACTCAGTGATCCCTCTCCGCCCATTGCGCTGTGTTACTGACTATATCTCTCCTGATGTTAATCCAGCTCCCTCACACTGTCACTCAGTAACACCTCTCCCCCAACGCCCTGTGTTGCTGACTGTATCTCTGCTGATGTTAATCCAGCTCCCTCACACTGTCACTCAGTAACCCCTCTCCCCCCAGCTCCCTGTGTTAGAGACCGTATCTCTACTGAGGTTGATCCAGCTCCCTCAAACTGTCACTCACTAACCCATCTCCCACCAGCGCCCTGTGTTACTGACTGTATCTCTACTGATGTTAATCCAGCTCCCTCACACAGTCCCTCACTAACCCATCTCCCCCCAGCGCCCTGTGTTACAGACTTTATCTCTACGGATGTTAATCCAGCTCCCTCACACTGTCACTCAGTAACCCCTCTCCCTCCAGCGCCCTTTGTTACCGACTGTATCTCTACTGATGTTAGCCAGTTCCCTCACACGGTCACTCAGTAACCCCTCTCCCTGCAGCTCCCTGTGTTAGTGACTGTATCTCTACTGATGTTAATCCAGCTCCTTCTCACTGTCACTCAGAAACCCCTCTACCTTCAGTGCCCTGTGTTACCGACTGTATCTCTTCTGATGTTAATCCAGCTCCCTCACACTGTCACTCAGTAACCCCTCTCCCCCCAGCACCCTGTGTTACTTACTGTATCACTACTGATGTTAATCCAGCTCCCTCACACAGTCACTCAGTAACCCCTCTCCCCCAGTGCCCTGTGTTACTGACTGTATCTCTACTGATGTTAATCCAGCTCCCTCACACTGTCACTCAGTAACCCCTCTCCCCCCAGCTCCCTGTGTTACTGACTGTATCTCAACTGATGTTAATCCAACACCCTCACACTGTCACTCAGTAACCCCTCTCCCCCAATGCCCTGTGTTACTGACTGTATCTCTCTTGAAGTTAGCCCAGCTCCCTCACACTGTGACTCAGTAACCGCACTCCCGCAACGCCCTGTGTTACTGACTGTATCTCTACTAACATTAATCCAGCTCCCTCACACTGTCACTCAGTAACCCTTCTCCCCCCAGCGCCCTGTGTTACTGACACTATTTCTACTGATGTTAATCCAGCTCCCTCACAGTGTCACTCAGTAACCCTTCTCCCCCCAGTGCCCTGTGTTACTGACTGTATCTCCATTGATGTTAATCCAGCACCCTCACACTGTCACTCAGTAACCCCTCTCCCCCCAGTGCCCTGTGTTACTGACTGTATCTCTACTCATGTTAATCCAGCACCCTCACACTGTCACTCAGTAACCCCTCTCCCCCCAGCGCCCTGTGTTACTGATTGTTTCTATACTGATGTTAATCCAGCTCCCTCACACTGTCAGTCAGTAACAGCTCTCCCCCAGTGCCCTGTGTTACTGACTGTATCTCTACTGATGTTAATCCAGCTCCCTCACACTGTCACTTATGAACCCCTCTCCCCCAGCTCCCTGTGTTACTGACTGTATCTCTACTGATGTTAATCCAGCTCCCTCACACTTTCACTCAGTAACCCCTCTCCCCCAGCTCTCTGTGTTACTGACTGTAACTCTACTGATGTTAATCCAGCTCCCTCACTCAGTAACCCCTCCCCCCCCAGCGCCGTGTGTATGTATCTCTACTGATGTTAATCCAGCTCCCTCACACTGTCACTTATGAACCCCTCTCCCCCAGCTCCCTGTGTTACTGACTGTATCTCTACTGATGTTAATCCAGCTCCCTCACACTGTCACTCAGTAACCCCTCTCCCCCAGCTCTCTGTGTTACTGACTGTAACTCTACTGATGTTAATCCAGCTCCCTCACTCAGTAACCCCTCTCCCCCCACCTCCTTGTGTTACTGACTGTATGTCTACTGATGTTAATCCAGCTCCCTCACACTGTCACTCGGTAACCCCTCTCCCTCCAGCACCCTGTGTTTCTGACTGTAACTCTACTGATGTTAATCCAGCTCCCTCACACTGTCACTCAGTAACCCATCTACCCCCAGCGCCCTGTGTTACTGACTGTATCTCTACTGATGTTAATCCAGCTCCCTCACACTGTCACTCAGTAACCCTATCCCCCCAGCTCCCTCTGTTACTCACTGTATCTCTACTGATGTTAATCCAGCTCCCTCACACTGTCACTCAGTAACCACTCTGCTCCCAGCACGCTGTGTTACTGACTGTATCTCTACTAATGTTAATCCAGCTCCCTCACACTGTCACTCAGTAACCCCTCTCCTCCCAGCGCCCTGTGTTACTGACTGTATCTCTACTGATGTTAATCCAGCTCCCTCACACTGTCACTCAGTAACCCCTCTCCCCCCAGCGCCCTGTGTTACTGACTATATCTCTACTGATGTTATTCCAGCTCCCTCACACTGTTGTTCAGTAACCCCTCTCCCCCCAGATCCATGGGTAACTGACTGTATCTCTACTGATGTTAATCCAGCTCCCTCACACTGTCGCTCAGTAACCCCGCTCCCCCCTGATCCTTGTGTTACTGACTGTATCTCTACTGATGTTAATCCAGCTCCCTCACACTGTCGCTCAGTAACCCCGCTCCCCCCTGATCCTTGTGTTACTAACTGTATCTCTAGTGATGTTAATCCAGCTCCCTCACACTGTCGCTCAGTAACCCCTCTCCCCCCTGATCCTTGTGTTACTGATTGTATCTCTACTGATGTTAATCCTGCTCCCTCACACTGTCACTCAGTAACCCCTCTCCCCCCAGCGCCCTGTGTTATTGACTGTACGTCTACTGATGTTAATCCAGCTCCCTCACACTGTCACTCAGTAACCCCTCTGTCCCCAGCTCCCTGTGTTACTCACTGTATCTCTACTGATGTTAATCCAGGTCCCTCACACAGTCACTCAGTAACCCCTCTCCCCCAGTGCTCTGTGTTACTGAATGTATCTCTACTGATGTTAATCCAGCTCCCTCACACTGTCACTCAGTAACCCCTCTCCCCCCAGCGCCCTGTGTTACTGACTGTATCTCTACTGATGTTAATCCAGCTCCCTCACACTGTCACGCAGTAACCCCTCTCCCCCCAGCGCCCTGTGTCACTGACTGTATCTCTACTGATGTTAATCCAGCTCCCTCACACTGTCACTCAGTAACAGCTCTCCCCCAGTGCCCTGTGTTACTGACTGTATCTCTACTGATGTTAATCCAGCTCCCTCACACTGTCACTCAGTAACCCCTCCCACCCCCAGCGCCGTGTGTTACTGACTGTATCTCTACTGATGTTAATCCAGCTCCCTCACACTGTCACTTATGAACCCCTCTCCCCCAGCTCCCTGTGTTACTGACTGTATCTCTACTGATGTTAATCCAGCTCCCTCACACTTTCACTCAGTAACCCCTCTCCCCCAGCTCTCTGTGTTACTGACTGTAACTCTACTGATGTTAATCCAGCTCCCTCACTCAGTAACCCCTCCCCCCCCAGCGCCGTGTGTATGTATCTCTACTGATGTTAATCCAGCTCCCTCACACTGTCACTTATGAACCCCTCTCCCCCAGCTCCCTGTGTTACTGACTGTATCTCTACTGATGTTAATCCAGCTCCCTCACACTGTCACTCAGTAACCCCTCTCCCCCAGCTCTCTGTGTTACTGACTGTAACTCTACTGATGTTAATCCAGCTCCCTCACTCAGTAACCCCTCTCCCCCCACCTCCTTGTGTTACTGACTGTATGTCTACTGATGTTAATCCAGCTCCCTCACACTGTCACTCGGTAACCCCTCTCCCTCCAGCACCCTGTGTTTCTGACTGTAACTCTACTGATGTTAATCCAGCTCCCTCACACTGTCACTCAGTAACCCATCTACCCCCAGCGCCCTGTGTTACTGACTGTATCTCTACTGATGTTAATCCAGCTCCCTCACACTGTCACTCAGTAACCCTATCCCCCCAGCTCCCTCTGTTACTCACTGTATCTCTACTGATGTTAATCCAGCTCCCTCACACTGTCACTCAGTAACCACTCTGCTCCCAGCACGCTGTGTTACTGACTGTATCTCTACTAATGTTAATCCAGCTCCCTCACACTGTCACTCAGTAACCCCTCTCCTCCCAGCGCCCTGTGTTACTGACTGTATCTCTACTGATGTTAATCCAGCTCCCTCACACTGTCACTCAGTAACCCCTCTCCCCCCAGCGCCCTGTGTTACTGACTATATCTCTACTGATGTTATTCCAGCTCCCTCACACTGTTGTTCAGTAACCCCTCTCCCCCCAGATCCATGGGTAACTGACTGTATCTCTACTGATGTTAATCCAGCTCCCTCACACTGTCGCTCAGTAACCCCGCTCCCCCCTGATCCTTGTGTTACTGACTGTATCTCTACTGATGTTAATCCAGCTCCCTCACACTGTCGCTCAGTAACCCCGCTCCCCCCTGATTCTTGTGTTACTAACTGTATCTCTAGTGATGTTAATCCAGCTCCCTCACACTGTCGCTCAGTAACCCCTCTCCCCCCTGATCCTTGTGTTACTGATTGTATCTCTACTGATGTTAATCCTGCTCCCTCACACTGTCACTCAGTAACCCCTCTCCCCCCAGCGCCCTGTGTTATTGACTGTACGTCTACTGATGTTAATCCAGCTCCCTCACACTGTCACTCAGTAACCCCTCTCCCCCTAGATCCTTGTGTAACTGACTGTGTCTCTTATGATGTTAATCCAGCTCCCTCACACTGTCACTCAGTAACCCCTCTCCCCCCAGCTCCTGTGTTGCTGACTGTATCTCTACTGATGTTAATCCAGCTCCCTCAGTGTCACTCAGTAATGCCTCTCCCCCCAGCACCCTGTGTTACTGACTGTATCTCTACTGATGTTAATCCAGCTCCCTCACACTCTCACTCAGTAACCCCTCTCCCCCAGTGCCCTGTGTTACTGACTGTATCTCTACTGATGTTAATCCAGCTCCATCACACTGTCACTCACTCAACCATCTCCCCCAGCGCCCTGTGTAACTGACTGTATCTCTACTGATGTTAATCCAGCTCCCTCACACTGTCACTCAGTAACCCCTCTCCCCCCAGCGCCCTGTGTTTCTGACTGTATCTCTACTGATGTTAATCCAGTTCCCTCACTCAGTAACCCCTCTTCCCCAGTCCCCTGTGTTATTGACTGTATTTCTCTTGATGTTAAGCCAGCTCCATCATACTGTTACTTTCTGAACCGTCTCCCCCAGCACCCTGTGTTAGTGACTGTATCTCTACTGATGTTAATCCAGCACCCTCACACTGTCAGTCAGAATACCCTCTCCCCCCAGTGCCCTGTGTTCCTGACTGTGTCTCTTATGATGTTAATTCTGCTCCCTCACAGTCACTCAGTAATCCCTCTCCCCCAGTGCCCTGTGTTACTGAATTAATCCCTACTGCTGTTATTCCAGCTCCCTCACACTGTCTGTCTGTAACCTCTCTCGCCCAGCGCCTTTTGCATCCTGACTGTAGCGCTACATATGGTAACCAACCCCTCTCACACTGTCACTCACAATCCCCTCTCCCCCCAGCTCCCACTGTTACTCACTGTATCTCCACTGATCTTAATCCGACTCCCTCACACTGTCACTCAGTAACCCCTCTCCCCCAATGCCCTGTGTTACTGACTGTATCTCTCTTGAAGTTAGCCCAGCTCCCTCACACTGTGACTCAGTAACCGCACTCCCGCAATGCCCTGTGTTACTGACTGTATCTCTACTAACATTAATCCAGCTCCCTCACACTGTCACTCAGTAACCCTTCTCCCCCCCAGCGCCCTGTGTTACTGACTCTATCTCTACTGATGTTAATCCAGCTCCCTCACAGTGTCACTCAGTAACCCTTCTCCCCCCAGTGCCCTGTGTTACTGACTGTATCTCTACTCATGTTAATCCAGAAACCCTCACACTGTCACTCAGTAACCCCTCTCCCCCCAGCGCCCTGTGTTACTGACTATATCTCTACTGATGTTATTCCAGCTCCCTCACACTGTTGTTCAGTAACCCCTCTCCCCCCAGATCCATGGGTAACTGACTGTATCTCTACTGATGTTAATCCAGCTCCCTCACACTGTCGCTCAGTAACCCCGCTCCCCCCTGATCCTTGTGTTACTGACTGTATCTCTACTGATGTTAATCCAGCTCCCTCACACTGTCGCTCAGTAACCCCGCTCCCCCCTGATCCATGTGTTACTAACTGTATCTCTACTGATGTTAATCCAGCTCCCTCACACTGTCGCTCAGTAACCCCTCTCCCCCCTGATCCTTGTGTTACTGATTGTATCTCTACTGATGTTAATCCTGCTCCCTCACACTGTCACTCAGTAACCCCTCTCCCCCCAGCGCCCTGTGTTATTGACTGTACGTCTACTGATGTTAATCCAGCTCCCTCACACTGTCACTCAGTAACCCCTCTCCCCCTAGATCCTTGTGTAACTGACTGTATCTCTACTGATGTTAATCCTGCTCCCTTACACTGTCACTCAGTAACCCCTCTCCCCCCAGCGCCCTGTGTTACTGACTGTATCTGTACTGATGTTAATCCAGCTCCCTCACACTGTCACTCAGTAACCCCTCTCTCCCCAGCTCCCTGTGTTACTCACTGTATCTCTACTGATGTTAATCCAGGTCCCTCACACAGTCACTCAGTAACCCCTCTCCCCCAGTGCTCTGTGTTACTGAATGTATCTCTACTGATGTTAATCCAGCTCCCTCACACTGTCACTCAGTAACCCCTCTCCCCCCAGCGCCCTGTGTTACTGACTGTATCTCTACTGATGTTAATCCAGCTCCCTCACACTGTCACGCAGTAACCCCTCTCCCCCCAGCGCCCTGTGTCACTGACTGTATCTCTACTGATGTTAATCCAGCTCCCTCACACTGTCACGCAGTAACCCCTCTCCCCCCAGCGCCCTGTGTCACTGACTGTCTCTCTACTGATGTTAATCCAGCTCCCTCACACTTTCACTCAGTTACCCCTCTCCCCCGCAGTGCCCTGTGTTACTTACTGTATCTCTACTGATGTTAATCCAGCTCCCTCACACTGTCACTCAGTTACCCCTCTCCCCCGCAGTGCCCTGTGTTACTGACTGTATCTCTACTGATGTTAATCCATCTCCATCACACTGTCACTCACTCAACCATCTCCCCCAGCGCCCTGTGTTGCTGACTGTATCTCTACTGATGTTAATCCAGCTCCCTTGCACTGTCATTCAGACTACCCTCTCCCCTGTGCCCTGTGTCACTGACTGTGTCTCTTATGATGTTAATCCAGCTCCCTCACACTGTCACTCAGTAACCCCTCTCCCCCCAGCTCCTGTGTTGCTGACTGTATCTCTACTGATGTTAATCCAGTTCCCTCACTCAGTAACCCCTCTTCCCCAGTCCCCTGTGTTATTGACTGTATTTCTCTTGATGTTAAGCCAGCTCCATCATACTGTTACTTTCTGAACCGTCTCCCCCAGCACCCTGTGTTAGTGACTGTATCTCTACTGATGTTAATCCAGCACCCTCACACTGTCAGTCAGAATACCCTCACCCCCCAGTGCCCTGTGTTCCTGACTGTGTCTCTTATGATGTTAATTCTGCTCCCTCACAGTCACTCAGTAATCCCTCTCCCCCAGCGCCCTGTGTTACTGAATTAATCCCTACTGCTGTTATTCCAGCTCCCTCACACTGTCTGTCTGTAACCTCTCTCGCCCAGCGCCTTTTGCATCCTGACTGTAGCGCTACATATGGTAACCAACCCCTCTCACACTGTCACTCACAATCCCCTCTCACCCGCAGCTCCCACTGTTACTCACTGTATCTCCACTGATCTTAATCCGACTCCCTCACACTGTCACTCAGTAACCCCTCTCCCCCAATGCCCTGTGTTACTGACTGTATCTCTCTTGAAGTTTGCCCAGCTCCCTCACACTGTGACTCAGTAACCGCACTCCCGCAACGCCCTGTGTTACTGACTGTATCTCTACTAACATTAATCCAGCTCCCTCACACTGTCACTCAGTAACCCTTCTCCCCCCAGCGCCCTGTGTTACTGACTCTATCTCTACTGATGTTAATCCAGCTCCCTCACAGTGTCACTCAGTAACCCTTCTCCCCCCAGTGCCCTGTGTTACTGACTGTATCTCTACTCATGTTAATCCAGCACCCTCACACTGTCACTCAGTAACCCCTCTCCCCCCAGCGCCCTGTGTTACTGACTATATCTCTACTGATGTTATTCCAGCTCCCTCACACTGTTGTTCAGTAACCCCTCTCCCCCCAGATCCATGGGTAACTGACTGTATCTCTACTGATGTTAATCCAGCTCCCTCACACTGTCGCTCAGTAACCCCGCTCCCCCCTGATCCTTGTGTTACTGACTGTATCTCTACTGATGTTAATCCAGCTCCCTCACACTGTCGCTCAGTAACCCCGCTCCCCCCTGATCCTTGTGTTACTAACTGTATCTCTAGTGATGTTAATCCAGCTCCCTCACACTGTCGCTCAGTAACCCCTCTCCCCCCTGATCCTTGTGTTACTGATTGTATCTCTACTGATGTTAATCCTGCTCCCTCACACTGTCACTCAGTAACCCCTCTCCCCCCAGCGCCCTGTGTTATTGACTGTACGTCTACTGATGTTAATCCAGCTCCCTCACACTGTCACTCAGTAACCCCTCTCCCCCTAGATCCTTGTGTAACTGACTGTATCTCTACTGATGTTAATCCTGCTCCCTTACACTGTCACTCAGTAACCCCTCTCCCCCCAGCGCCCTGTGTTACTGACTCTATCTGTACTGATGTTAATCCAGCTCCCTCACACTGTCACTCAGTAACCCCTCTCTCCCCAGCTCCCTGTGTTACTCACTGTATCTCTACTGATGTTAATCCAGGTCCCTCACACAGTCACTCAGTAACCCCTCTCCCCCAGTGCTCTGTGTTACTGAATGTATCTCTACTGATGTTAATCCAGCTCCCTCACACTGTCACTCAGTAACCCCTCTCCCCCCAGCGCCCTGTGTTACTGACTGTATCTCTACTGATGTTAATCCAGCTCCCTCACACTGTCACGCAGTAACCCCTCTCCCCCCAGCGCACTGTGTCACTGACTGTATCTCTACTGATGTTAATCCAGCTCCCTCACACTGTCACGCAGTAACCCCTCTCCCCCCAGCGCCCTGTGTCACTGACTGTCTCTCTACTGATGTTAATCCAGCTCCCTCACACTGTCACTCAGTTACCCCTCTCCCCCGCAGTGCCCTGTGTTACTTACTGTATCTCTACTGATGTTAATCCAGCTCCCTCACACTGTCACTCAGTTACCCCTCTCCCCCGCAGTGCCCTGTGTTACTGACTGTATCTCTACTGATGTTAATCCATCTCCATCACACTGTCACTCACTCAACCATCTCCCCCAGCGCCCTGTGTTGCTGACTGTATCTCTACTGATGTTAATCCAGCTCCCTTGCACTGTCAGTCAGACTACTCTCTCCCCTGTGCCCTGTGTTACTGACTGTGTCTCTTATGATGTTAATCCAGCTCCCTCACACTGTCACTCAGTAACCCCTCTCCCCCCAGCTCCTGTGTTGCTGACTGTATCTCTACTGATGTTAATCCAGCTCCCTCAGTGTCACTCAGTAATGCCTCTCCCCCCAGCACCCTGTGTTACTGACTGTATCTCTACTGATGTTAATCCAGCTCCCTCACACTCTCACTCAGTAACCCCTCTCCCCCAGTGCCCTGTGTTACTGACTGTATCTCTACTGATGTTAATCCAGCTCCATCACACTGTCACTCACTCAACCATCTCTCCCAGCGCCCTGTGTAACTGACTGTATCTCTACTGATGTTAATCCAGCTCCCTCACACTGTCACTCAGTAACCCCTCTCCCCCCAGCGCCCTGTGTTTCTGACTGTATCTCTACTGATGTTAATCCAGTTCCCTCACTCAGTAACCCCTCTTCCCCAGTCCCCTGTGTTATTGACTGTATTTCTCTTGATGTTAAGCCAGCTCCATCATACTGTTACTTTCTGAACCGTCTCCCCCAGCACCCTGTGTTAGTGACTGTATCTCTACTGATGTTAATCCAGCACCCTCACACTGTCAGTCAGAATACCCTCTCCCCCCAGTGCCCTGTGTTCCTGACTGTGTCTCTTATGATGTTAATTCTGCTCCCTCACAGTCACTCAGTAATCCCTCTCCCCCAGCGCCCTGTGTTACTGAATTAATCCCTACTGCTGTTATTCCAGCTCCCTCACACTGTCTGTCTGTAACCCCTCTCGCCCAGCGCCTTTTGCATCCTGACTGTAGCGCTACATATGGTAACCAACCCCTCTCACACTGTCACTGACAATCCCCTCTCCCCCCAGCTCCTGTGTTACTTACTGTATCACTACTGATGTTAATCCAGCTCCCTCACACACTCACTCAGTAACCCCTCTCCCCCCAGCGCCCTGTGTCACTGACTTTCTCTCTACTGATGTTAATCCAGCTCCCTCACACTGTCACTCAGTTACCCCTCTCCCCCGCAGTGCCCTGTGTTACTTACTGTATCTCTACTGATGTTAATCCAGCTCCCTCACACTGTCACTCAGTTACCCCTCTCCCCCGCAGTGCCCTGTGTTACTGACTGTATCTCTACTGATGTTAATCCATCTCCATCACACTGTCACTCACTCAACCATCTCCCCCAGCGCCCTGTGTTGCTGACTGTATCTCTACTGATGTTAATCCAGCTCCCTTGCACTGTCAGTCAGACTACCCTCTCCCCTGTGCCCTGTGTTACTGACTGTGTCTCTTATGATGTTAATCCAGCTCCCTCACACACTCACTCAGTAACCCCTCTCCCCCAGTGCCCTGTGTTACTGACTGTATCTCTACTGATGTTAATCCAGCTCCCTCACACTGTCACTCAGTAACCCCTCTCCCCCCAGCTCCCTGTGTTACTGACTGTATCTCAACTGATCTTAATCCGACTCCCTCACACTGTCACTCAGTAACCCCTCTCCCCCAATGCCCTGTGTTACTGAATGTATCTCTCTTGAAGTTAGCCCAGCTCCCTCACACTGTGACTCAGTAACCGCACTCCGCAACGCCCTGTGTTACTGACTGTATCTCTACTAACATTAATCCAGCTCCCTCACACTGTCACTCAGTAACCCTTCTCCCCCCAGCGCCCTGTGTTACTGACTCTATCTCTACTGATGTTAATCCAGCTCCCTCACAGTGTCACTCAGTAACCCTTCTCCCCCCAGTGCCCTGTGTTACTGACTGTATCTCCATTGATGTTAATCCAGCTCCCTCACACTGTCACTCAGTAACCCCTCACCCCCCAGCGACCTGTGTTACTGACTGTATCTCTACTCATGTTAATCCAGCACCCTCACACTGTCACTCAGTAACCCCTCTCCCCCCAGCGCCCTGTGTTACTGACTGTATCTCTACTCATGTTAATCCAGCACCCTCACACTGTCACTCAGTAACCCCTCTCCCCCCAGCGTCCTGTGTTACTGATTGTTTCTATACTGATGTTAATCCAGCTCCCTCACACTGTCACTCAGTAACAGCTCTCCCCCAGTGCCCTGTGTTACTGACTGTATCTCTACTGATGTTAATCCAGCTCCCTCACACTGTCACTCAGTAACCCCTCCCCCCCCCAGCGCCGTGTGTTACTGACTGTATCTCTACTGATGTTAATCCAGCTCCCTCACACTGTCACTTATGAACCCCTCTCCCCCAGCTCCCTGTGTTACTGACTGTATCTCTACTGATGTTAATCCAGCTCCCTCACACTTTCACTCAGTAACCCCTCTCCCCCAGCTCTCTGTGTTACTGACTGTAACTCTACTGATGTTAATCCAGCTCCCTCACTCAGTAACCCCTCCCCCCCCAGCGCCGTGTGTATGTATCTCTACTGATGTTAATCCAGCTCCCTCACACTGTCACTTATGAACCCCTCTCCCCCAGCTCCCTGTGTTACTGACTGTATCTCTACTGATGTTAATCCAGCTCCCTCACACTGTCACTCAGTAACCCCTCTCCCCCAGCTCTCTGTGTTACTGACTGTAACTCTACTGATGTTAATCCAGCTCCCTCACTCAGTAACCCCTCTCCCCCCACCTCCTTGTGTTACTGACTGTATGTCTACTGATGTTAATCCAGCTCCCTCACACTGTCACTCGGTAACCCCTCTCCCTCCAGCACCCTGTGTTTCTGACTGTAACTCTACTGATGTTAATCCAGCTCCCTCACACTGTCACTCAGTAACCCATCTACCCCCAGCGCCCTGTGTTACTGACTGTATCTCTACTGATGTTAATCCAGCTCCCTCACACTGTCACTCAGTAACCCTATCCCCCCAGCTCCCTCTGTTACTCACTGTATCTCTACTGATGTTAATCCAGCTCCCTCACACTGTCACTCAGTAACCCCTCTCCTCCCAGCGCCCTGTGTTACTGACTGTATCTCTACTGATGTTAATCCAGCTCCCTCACACTGTCACTCAGTAACCCCTCTCCCCCCAGCGCCCTGTGTTACTGACTATATCTCTACTGATGTTATTCCAGCTCCCTCACACTGTTGTTCAGTAACCCCTCTCCCCCCAGATCCATGGGTAACTGACTGTATCTCTACTGATGTTAATCCAGCTCCCTCACACTGTCGCTCAGTAACCCCGCTCCCCCCTGATCCTTGTGTTACTGACTGTATCTCTACTGATGTTAATCCAGCTCCCTCACACTGTCGCTCAGTAACCCCGCTCCCCCCTGATCCTTGTGTTACTAACTGTATCTCTAGTGATGTTAATCCAGCTCCCTCACACTGTCGCTCAGTAACCCCTCTCCCCCCTGATCCTTGTGTTACTGATTGTATCTCTACTGATGTTAATCCTGCTCCCTCACACTGTCACTCAGTAACCCCTCTCCCCCCAGCGCCCTGTGTTATTGACTGTACGTCTACTGATGTTAATCCAGCTCCCTCACACTGTCACTCAGTAACCCCTCTCCCCTAGCGCCGCGATTTACTGACTGTATCTCTACTGATGTTAATCCTGCTCCCTTACACTGTCACTCAGTAACCCCTCTCCCCCCAGCGCCCTGTGTGACTGACTGTATCTGTACTGATGTTAATCCAGCTCCCTCACACTGTCACTCAGTAACCCCTCTCTCCCCAGCACCCTGTGTTACTCACTGTATCTCTACTGATGTTAATCCAGGTCCCTCACACAGTCACTCAGTAACCGCTCTCCCCCAGTGCTCTGTGTTACTGAATGTATCTCTACTGATGTTAATCCAGCTCCCTCACACTGTCACTCAGTAACCCCTCTCCCCCCAGCGCCCTGTGTTACTGACTGTATCTCTACTGATGTTAATCCAGCTCCCTCACACTGTCACGCAGTAACCCCTCTCCCCCCAGCGCCCTGTGTCACTGACTGTATCTCTACTGATGTTAATCCAGCTCCCTCACACTGTCACGCAGTAACCCCTCTCCCCCCAGCGCCCTGTGTCACTGACTGTCTCTCTACTGATGTTAATCCAGCTCCCTCACACTGTCACTCAGTAACCCCTCTCCCCCCAGCACCCTGTGTTACTGACTGTATCTCTACTGATGTTAATCCAGCTCCCTCACACTGTCACTCAGTTACCCCTCTCCCCCGCAGTGCCCTGTGTTACTGACTGTATCTCTACTGATGTTAATCCATCTCCATCACACTGTCACTCACTCAACCATCTCCCCCAGCGCCCTGTGTTGCTGACTGTATCTCTACTGATGTTAATCCAGCTCCCTTGCACTGTCAGTCAGACTACCCTCTCCCCTGTGCCCTGTGTTACTGACTGTGTCTCTTATGATGTTAATCCAGCTCCCTCACACTGTCACTCAGTAACCCCTCTCCCCCCAGCTCCTGTGTTGCTGACTGTATCTCTACTGATGTTAATCCAGCTTCCTCAGTGTCACTCAGTAATGCCTCTCCCCCCAGCACCCTGTGTTACTGACTGTATCTCTACTGATGTTAATCCAGCTCCCTCACACTCTCACTCAGTAACCCCTCTCCCCCAGCGCCCTGTGTAACTGACTGTATCTCTACTGATGTTAATCCAGCTCCCTCACACTGTCACTCAGTAACCCCTCTCCCCCCAGCGCCCTGTGTTTCTGACTGTATCTCTACTGATGTTAATCCAGTTCCCTCACTCAGTAACCCCTCTTCCCCAGTCCCTTGTGTTATTGACTGTATTTCTCTTGATGTTAAGCCAGCTCCATCATACTGTTACTTTCTGAACCGTCTCCCCCAGCACCCTGTGTTAGTGACTGTGTCTCTTATGATGTTAATTCTGCTCCCTCACAGTCACTCAGTAATCCCTCTCCCCCAGCGCCCTGTGTTACTGAGTTAATCCCTACTGCTGTTATTCCAGCTCCCTCACACTGTCTGTCTGTAACCCCTCTCGCCCAGCGCCTTTTGCATCCTGACTGTAGCGCTACATATGGTAACCAACCCCTCTCACACTGTCACTCACAATCCCCTCTCCCCCCAGCTCCTGTGTTGCTGACTGTATCTCTACTGATGTTAATCCAGCTCCCTCACACTGTCAGTCAGTAACCCCTCTCACCCCAGCACCCTGTGTTACTGACTGTATCTCTACTCATGTTAATCCAGCTCCCTCACACTGTCACTAAGTAACCCCTCTCCCCCCAGCCCCCTGTGTTATTGACTGTATTTCTCTTGATGTTAATACAGCTCCATCACACTGTTACTCACTGAACCGTCTCCCCCAGCGCCCTGTGTTCGTGACTGTATCTCTACTGATGTTAATCCAGCTCCCTCACACTGTCAGTCAGAAGACCCTCTCCCCCTGTGCCGTGTTACTGACTGTATCTCTACTGATGTTAATCCTGCTCCCTCACACTGTCACTCAGTAACCCCTCTCCCCCCAGCGCCCTGTGTTACTGACTGTATCTCTACTGATGTTAATCCAGCTCCCTCACACTGTCACTCAGTAACCCCTCTCCCCCCAGCGCCCTGTGTTACTGACTGTATCTCCACTGATGTTAATCCAGCTCCCTCACACTGTCACTCAGTACCCCTTCCCCCCCCAGTGCCCTATGTTACTGTGTCTGTTATGTTAATCCATCTCCCTCACAGACACTCAGTTACCCCTCTCCCCCCAGCTCCCTGTGTTACTGATTGTATCTCTACTGATGTTAATCCAGTTCCCTCACACTGTCACTCAGTAACTCCTCTCCCCCCAGCGCCATGTTACTGACTGTATCTCTACTGATATTAATCCAGCTCCCTCACACTGTCACTCAGTCACCCCTCCCCCCCAGTGCCGCGTGTTACTGACTGTATCTGTACTGATGTTAATCCAGCTCCCTCACACTGTCACTCAGTAACCCCTGTCCCCCCAGCACCCTGTGTTACTGACTGTATCTCTACTGATGTTAATCCAGCTCCCTCACACTGTCACTCAGTACCCTCTCCCTCCCCAGCTCCCTGTGTTACTGACTGTATCTCTAATGATGTTAATCCAGCTCCCTCACCCTATCACTCAGTAACCCCTCTCACCCCAGCACCCTGTGTTACTGACTGTATCTCTACTGATGTTGATCCAGCTCCCTCAAACTGTCACTCAGTAACCCCTCTCCCCCAGCTCCCTGTGTTACTGACTGTATCTCTACTGATGTTAATCCAGCTCCCTCACACTGTCACTCAGTAACCCCTCTCCCCCAGTGCCCTGTGTTACTGACTGTGTCTCTACTGATGTTAATCCAGCTCCCTCACACTGTCACTCAGTAACCCCTCTCCCCACAGCTCCCTGTGTTACTGACTGTATCTCTAATGATGTTAATCCAGCTCCCTCACACTGTCACGCAGTAACCCCTCTCCCCCCAGCGCCCTGTGTCACTGACTGTCTCTCTACTGATGTTAATCCAGCTCCCTCACACTGTCACTCAGTTACCCCTCTCCCCCGCAGTGCCCTGTGTTACTTACTGTATCTCTACTGATGTTAATCCAGCTCCCTCACACTGTCACTCAGTTACCCCTCTCCCCCGCAGTGCCCTGTGTTACTGACTGTATCTCTACTGATGTTAATCCATCTCCATCACACTGTCACTCACTCAACCATCTCCCCCAGCGCCCTGTGTTGCTGACTGTATCTCTACTGATGTTAATCCAGCTCCCTTGCACTGTCAGTCAGACTACTCTCTCCCCTGTGCCCTGTGTTACTGACTGTGTCTCTTATGATGTTAATCCAGCTCCCTCACACTGTCACTCAGTAACCCCTCTCCCCCCAGCTCCTGTGTTGCTGACTGTATCTCTACTGATGTTAATCCAGCTCCCTCAGTGTCACTCAGTAATGCCTCTCCCCCCAGCACCCTGTGTTACTGACTGTATCTCTACTGATGTTAATCCAGCTCCCTCACACTCTCACTCAGTAACCCCTCTCCCCCAGTGCCCTGTGTTACTGACTGTATCTCTACTGATGTTAATCCAGCTCCATCACACTGTCACTCACTCAACCATCTCTCCCAGCGCCCTGTGTAACTGACTGTATCTCTACTGATGTTAATCCAGCTCCCTCACACTGTCACTCAGTAACCCCTCTCCCCCCAGCGCCCTGTGTTTCTGACTGTATCTCTACTGATGTTAATCCAGTTCCCTCACTCAGTAACCCCTCTTCCCCAGTCCCCTGTGTTATTGACTGTATTTCTCTTGATGTTAAGCCAGCTCCATCATACTGTTACTTTCTGAACCGTCTCCCCCAGCACCCTGTGTTAGTGACTGTATCTCTACTGATGTTAATCCAGCACCCTCACACTGTCAGTCAGAATACCCTCTCCCCCCAGTGCCCTGTGTTCCTGACTGTGTCTCTTATGATGTTAATTCTGCTCCCTCACAGTCACTCAGTAATCCCTCTCCCCCAGCGCCCTGTGTTACTGAATTAATCCCTACTGCTGTTATTCCAGCTCCCTCACACTGTCTGTCTGTAACCCCTCTCGCCCAGCGCCTTTTGCATCCTGACTGTAGCGCTACATATGGTAACCAACCCCTCTCACACTGTCACTGACAATCCCCTCTCCCCCCAGCTCCTGTGTTACTTACTGTATCACTACTGATGTTAATCCAGCTCCCTCACACACTCACTCAGTAACCCCTCTCCCCCCAGCGCCCTGTGTCACTGACTTTCTCTCTACTGATGTTAATCCAGCTCCCTCACACTGTCACTCAGTTACCCCTCTCCCCCGCAGTGCCCTGTGTTACTTACTGTATCTCTACTGATGTTAATCCAGCTCCCTCACACTGTCACTCAGTTACCCCTCTCCCCCGCAGTGCCCTGTGTTACTGACTGTATCTCTACTGATGTTAATCCATCTCCATCACACTGTCACTCACTCAACCATCTCCCCCAGCGCCCTGTGTTGCTGACTGTATCTCTACTGATGTTAATCCAGCTCCCTTGCACTGTCAGTCAGACTACCCTCTCCCCTGTGCCCTGTGTTACTGACTGTGTCTCTTATGATGTTAATCCAGCTCCCTCACACACTCACTCAGTAACCCCTCTCCCCCAGTGCCCTGTGTTACTGACTGTATCTCTACTGATGTTAATCCAGCTCCCTCACACTGTCACTCAGTAACCCCTCTCCCCCCAGCTCCCTGTGTTACTGACTGTATCTCAACTGATCTTAATCCGACTCCCTCACACTGTCACTCAGTAACCCCTCTCCCCCAATGCCCTGTGTTACTGAATGTATCTCTCTTGAAGTTAGCCCAGCTCCCTCACACTGTGACTCAGTAACCGCACTCCGCAACGCCCTGTGTTACTGACTGTATCTCTACTAACATTAATCCAGCTCCCTCACACTGTCACTCAGTAACCCTTCTCCCCCCAGCGCCCTGTGTTACTGACTCTATCTCTACTGATGTTAATCCAGCTCCCTCACAGTGTCACTCAGTAACCCTTCTCCCCCCAGTGCCCTGTGTTACTGACTGTATCTCCATTGATGTTAATCCAGCTCCCTCACACTGTCACTCAGTAACCCCTCACCCCCCAGCGACCTGTGTTACTGACTGTATCTCTACTCATGTTAATCCAGCACCCTCACACTGTCACTCAGTAACCCCTCTCCCCCCAGCGCCCTGTGTTACTGACTGTATCTCTACTCATGTTAATCCAGCACCCTCACACTGTCACTCAGTAACCCCTCTCCCCCCAGCGTCCTGTGTTACTGATTGTTTCTATACTGATGTTAATCCAGCTCCCTCACACTGTCACTCAGTAACAGCTCTCCCCCAGTGCCCTGTGTTACTGACTGTATCTCTACTGATGTTAATCCAGCTCCCTCACACTGTCACTCAGTAACCCCTCCCCCCCCCAGCGCCGTGTGTTACTGACTGTATCTCTACTGATGTTAATCCAGCTCCCTCACACTGTCACTTATGAACCCCTCTCCCCCAGCTCCCTGTGTTACTGACTGTATCTCTACTGATGTTAATCCAGCTCCCTCACACTTTCACTCAGTAACCCCTCTCCCCCAGCTCTCTGTGTTACTGACTGTAACTCTACTGATGTTAATCCAGCTCCCTCACTCAGTAACCCCTCCCCCCCCAGCGCCGTGTGTATGTATCTCTACTGATGTTAATCCAGCTCCCTCACACTGTCACTTATGAACCCCTCTCCCCCAGCTCCCTGTGTTACTGACTGTATCTCTACTGATGTTAATCCAGCTCCCTCACACTGTCACTCAGTAACCCCTCTCCCCCAGCTCTCTGTGTTACTGACTGTAACTCTACTGATGTTAATCCAGCTCCCTCACTCAGTAACCCCTCTCCCCCCACCTCCTTGTGTTACTGACTGTATGTCTACTGATGTTAATCCAGCTCCCTCACACTGTCACTCGGTAACCCCTCTCCCTCCAGCACCCTGTGTTTCTGACTGTAACTCTACTGATGTTAATCCAGCTCCCTCACACTGTCACTCAGTAACCCATCTACCCCCAGCGCCCTGTGTTACTGACTGTATCTCTACTGATGTTAATCCAGCTCCCTCACACTGTCACTCAGTAACCCTATCCCCCCAGCTCCCTCTGTTACTCACTGTATCTCTACTGATGTTAATCCAGCTCCCTCACACTGTCACTCAGTAACCCCTCTCCTCCCAGCGCCCTGTGTTACTGACTGTATCTCTACTGATGTTAATCCAGCTCCCTCACACTGTCACTCAGTAACCCCTCTCCCCCCAGCGCCCTGTGTTACTGACTATATCTCTACTGATGTTATTCCAGCTCCCTCACACTGTTGTTCAGTAACCCCTCTCCCCCCAGATCCATGGGTAACTGACTGTATCTCTACTGATGTTAATCCAGCTCCCTCACACTGTCGCTCAGTAACCCCGCTCCCCCCTGATCCTTGTGTTACTGACTGTATCTCTACTGATGTTAATCCAGCTCCCTCACACTGTCGCTCAGTAACCCCGCTCCCCCCTGATCCTTGTGTTACTAACTGTATCTCTAGTGATGTTAATCCAGCTCCCTCACACTGTCGCTCAGTAACCCCTCTCCCCCCTGATCCTTGTGTTACTGATTGTATCTCTACTGATGTTAATCCTGCTCCCTCACACTGTCACTCAGTAACCCCTCTCCCCCCAGCGCCCTGTGTTATTGACTGTACGTCTACTGATGTTAATCCAGCTCCCTCACACTGTCACTCAGTAACCCCTCTCCCCTAGCGCCGCGATTTACTGACTGTATCTCTACTGATGTTAATCCTGCTCCCTTACACTGTCACTCAGTAACCCCTCTCCCCCCAGCGCCCTGTGTGACTGACTGTATCTGTACTGATGTTAATCCAGCTCCCTCACACTGTCACTCAGTAACCCCTCTCTCCCCAGCACCCTGTGTTACTCACTGTATCTCTACTGATGTTAATCCAGGTCCCTCACACAGTCACTCAGTAACCGCTCTCCCCCAGTGCTCTGTGTTACTGAATGTATCTCTACTGATGTTAATCCAGCTCCCTCACACTGTCACTCAGTAACCCCTCTCCCCCCAGCGCCCTGTGTTACTGACTGTATCTCTACTGATGTTAATCCAGCTCCCTCACACTGTCACGCAGTAACCCCTCTCCCCCCAGCGCCCTGTGTCACTGACTGTATCTCTACTGATGTTAATCCAGCTCCCTCACACTGTCACGCAGTAACCCCTCTCCCCCCAGCGCCCTGTGTCACTGACTGTCTCTCTACTGATGTTAATCCAGCTCCCTCACACTGTCACTCAGTAACCCCTCTCCCCCCAGCACCCTGTGTTACTGACTGTATCTCTACTGATGTTAATCCAGCTCCCTCACACTGTCACTCAGTTACCCCTCTCCCCCGCAGTGCCCTGTGTTACTGACTGTATCTCTACTGATGTTAATCCATCTCCATCACACTGTCACTCACTCAACCATCTCCCCCAGCGCCCTGTGTTGCTGACTGTATCTCTACTGATGTTAATCCAGCTCCCTTGCACTGTCAGTCAGACTACCCTCTCCCCTGTGCCCTGTGTTACTGACTGTGTCTCTTATGATGTTAATCCAGCTCCCTCACACTGTCACTCAGTAACCCCTCTCCCCCCAGCTCCTGTGTTGCTGACTGTATCTCTACTGATGTTAATCCAGCTTCCTCAGTGTCACTCAGTAATGCCTCTCCCCCCAGCACCCTGTGTTACTGACTGTATCTCTACTGATGTTAATCCAGCTCCCTCACACTCTCACTCAGTAACCCCTCTCCCCCAGCGCCCTGTGTAACTGACTGTATCTCTACTGATGTTAATCCAGCTCCCTCACACTGTCACTCAGTAACCCCTCTCCCCCCAGCGCCCTGTGTTTCTGACTGTATCTCTACTGATGTTAATCCAGTTCCCTCACTCAGTAACCCCTCTTCCCCAGTCCCTTGTGTTATTGACTGTATTTCTCTTGATGTTAAGCCAGCTCCATCATACTGTTACTTTCTGAACCGTCTCCCCCAGCACCCTGTGTTAGTGACTGTGTCTCTTATGATGTTAATTCTGCTCCCTCACAGTCACTCAGTAATCCCTCTCCCCCAGCGCCCTGTGTTACTGAGTTAATCCCTACTGCTGTTATTCCAGCTCCCTCACACTGTCTGTCTGTAACCCCTCTCGCCCAGCGCCTTTTGCATCCTGACTGTAGCGCTACATATGGTAACCAACCCCTCTCACACTGTCACTCACAATCCCCTCTCCCCCCAGCTCCTGTGTTGCTGACTGTATCTCTACTGATGTTAATCCAGCTCCCTCACACTGTCAGTCAGTAACCCCTCTCACCCCAGCACCCTGTGTTACTGACTGTATCTCTACTCATGTTAATCCAGCTCCCTCACACTGTCACTAAGTAACCCCTCTCCCCCCAGCCCCCTGTGTTATTGACTGTATTTCTCTTGATGTTAATACAGCTCCATCACACTGTTACTCACTGAACCGTCTCCCCCAGCGCCCTGTGTTCGTGACTGTATCTCTACTGATGTTAATCCAGCTCCCTCACACTGTCAGTCAGAAGACCCTCTCCCCCTGTGCCGTGTTACTGACTGTATCTCTACTGATGTTAATCCTGCTCCCTCACACTGTCACTCAGTAACCCCTCTCCCCCCAGCGCCCTGTGTTACTGACTGTATCTCTACTGATGTTAATCCAGCTCCCTCACACTGTCACTCAGTAACCCCTCTCCCCCCAGCGCCCTGTGTTACTGACTGTATCTCCACTGATGTTAATCCAGCTCCCTCACACTGTCACTCAGTACCCCTTCCCCCCCCAGTGCCCTATGTTACTGTGTCTGTTATGTTAATCCATCTCCCTCACAGACACTCAGTTACCCCTCTCCCCCCAGCTCCCTGTGTTACTGATTGTATCTCTACTGATGTTAATCCAGTTCCCTCACACTGTCACTCAGTAACTCCTCTCCCCCCAGCGCCATGTTACTGACTGTATCTCTACTGATATTAATCCAGCTCCCTCACACTGTCACTCAGTCACCCCTCCCCCCCAGTGCCGCGTGTTACTGACTGTATCTGTACTGATGTTAATCCAGCTCCCTCACACTGTCACTCAGTAACCCCTGTCCCCCCAGCACCCTGTGTTACTGACTGTATCTCTACTGATGTTAATCCAGCTCCCTCACACTGTCACTCAGTACCCTCTCCCTCCCCAGCTCCCTGTGTTACTGACTGTATCTCTAATGATGTTAATCCAGCTCCCTCACCCTATCACTCAGTAACCCCTCTCACCCCAGCACCCTGTGTTACTGACTGTATCTCTACTGATGTTGATCCAGCTCCCTCAAACTGTCACTCAGTAACCCCTCTCCCCCAGCTCCCTGTGTTACTGACTGTATCTCTACTGATGTTAATCCAGCTCCCTCACACTGTCACTCAGTAACCCCTCTCCCCCAGTGCCCTGTGTTACTGACTGTGTCTCTACTGATGTTAATCCAGCTCCCTCACACTGTCACTCAGTAACCCCTCTCCCCACAGCTCCCTGTGTTACTGACTGTATCTCTAATGATGTTAATCCAGCTCCCTCACACTGTCACTCAGTAACCCCTCTCCCCCCAGTGCCCTGTGTTACTGACTGTATCTCTACTGATGTTGATCCAGCTCCCTCACACTGTCACTCAGTAACCCCTCTCCCCCCAGCTCCCTGTGTTACTGACTCTATCTGTACTGATGTTAATCCAGCTCCCTCACACTGTCACTCAGTCCCCTCTCCCTCCCCAGCTCCCTTTGTCAGTCTGACGTTAATCTACTTGTCATTGTAACATGGTTATCACAGATCGAGTTCAGATTTGCTGGTCCCACGTGGTATTGCTTCATCTCCCGCTCTCCGCTCCTGAGCGTGTGATCCTGTCTCTGACTGCCGGCGTTGTGTGACACGGTGAATAGCCGGCCGTGGAGATGGTGCTCCGGTGATGCTGGTGTTGACAGTGTTCGCTGTGGGTCCTGGACTAGATAATCCTGGACCTCCGTCCATATTCCCGAACGAGAGAGAGAGAGCGAGATACTCCGGACATGGGCCAGATCCTTGTCTTTCTTGTATATCTGTGATGGCTTAATGTTGAGTGTTAGATGGGAGCTATAAACATGTTTGTGTACCTCGGGGAAGGGACTCAATGGGTTAATGTACCCAGGGGAGAGTACTCGATGGGTTAATGTTCCCAGGAGAGAGAGGATCCAATGGGTTAATGTACCCAGGGGAGAGTATTCGATGGGTTAATGTTCCCAGGAGAGAGAGGATCCAATGGGTTAATGTACCCAGGGGAGAGATAGGATCGAATGGGTTAATGTACCCAGGGGAGAGATAGGATCCAATGGGTTAATGTACCCAGGGGAGAGAGCATCCAATGGGTTAATGTACCCAGGGGAGAGAGCATCCAATGGGTTAATGTACCCAGGGGAGAGGCATCCAATGGGTTAATGTACCCAGGGGAGAGAGCATCCAATGGGTTAATGTACCCAGGGGAGAGAGCATCCAATGGGTTAATGTACCCAGGGAGGAGAGCATCCAATGGGTTAATGTACCCAGGGGAGAGAGCATCCAATGGGTTAATGTACCCAGGGGAGAGATAGGATCGAATGGGTCAATGTACCCAGGGGAGAGAGCATCCAATGGGTTAATGTACCCAGGGGAGAGATAGGATCCAATGGGTTAATGTACCCAGGGGGAGAGAGCATCCAATGGGTTAATGTACCCAGGGGAGAGATAGGATCCAATGGGTTAATGTACCCAGGGGAGAGAGCATCCTATAGGTTAATGTACCCAGGGGAGAGAGCATCCAATGGGTTAATGTACCCAGGGGAGAGAGCATCCAATGGGTTAATGTACCCAGGGGAGAGAGCATCCAATGGGTTAATGTACCCAGGGGAGAGAGCATCCAATGGGTTAATGTACCCAGGGGAGAGATAGGATCGAATGGGTCAATGTACCCAGGGGAGAGAGCATCCAATGGGTTAATGTACCCAGGGGAGAGATAGGATCCAATGGGTTAATGTACCCAGGGGAGAGAGCATCCAATGGGTTAATGTACCCAGGGGGAGAGATAGGATCCAATGGGTTAATGTACCCAGGGGAGAGAGCATCCAATGGGTTAATGTACCCAGGGGAGAGAGCATCCAATGGGTTAATGTACCCAGGGGAGAGATAGGATCCAATGGGTTAATGTACCCAGGGGAGAGAGCATCCAATGGTTTAATGTACCCAGGGGAGAGAGCATCCAATGGGTTAATGTACCCAGGGGAGAGAGCATCCAATGGGTTAATGTACCCAGGGGAGAGAGCATCCAATGGGTTAATGTACCAGGGGAGAGAGCATCCAATGGGTTTCATGTACCCCAGGGGAGAGAGCATCCAATGGGTTAATGTACCCAGGGGAGAGAGCATCCAATGGGTTAATGTACCCAGGGGAGAGAGCATCCAATGGGTTAATGTACCCAGGGGAGAGAGCATCCAATGGGTTCATGTACCCAGGGGAGAGAGCATCCAATGGGTTAATGTACCCAGGGGAGAGAGCATCCAATGGGTTAATGTACCCAGGGGAGAGAGCATCCAATGGGTTAATGTACCCAGGGGAGAGAGCATCCAATGGGTTAATGTACCCAGGGGAGAGATAGGATCGAATGGGTTAATGTACCCAGAGGAGAGAGCATCCAATGGGTTAATGTACCCAGGGGGGAGAGAGCATCCAATGGGTTAATGTACCCAGGGGAGAGAGCATCCAATGGGTTAATGTACCCAGGGGAGAGATAGGATCGAATGGGTTAATGTACCCAGGGGAGAGAGCATCCAATGGGTTAATGTACCCAGGGGAGAGAGCATCCAATGGGTTAATGTACCCAGGGGAGAGAGGCATCCAATGGGTTAATGTACCCAGGGGAGAGAGCATCCAATGGGTTCATGTACCCAGGGGAGAGAGCATCCAATGGGTTAATGTACCCAGGGGAGAGAGCATCCAATGGGTTAATGTACCCAGGGGAGAGAGCATCCAATGGGTTAATGTACCCAGGGGAGAGAGCATCCAATGGGTTAATGTACCCAGGGGAGAGAGCATCCAATGGGTTAATGTACCCAGGGGAGAGAGCATCCAATGGGGTTAATGTTAACGCAGATGGGTTACTTTTGGCTTGGACACCAGCGAGATGGATTCAATGCCCCCACCTCCTTGATGCTCGTGAGAAGAGCGGGAAGACACCCTTGTTGATCTGAAGCTTTAAGCCTTCTATCAACCCAAACACCCCTCGGCACAGCAACACACACTCCCCCCCACCCCCCCCACACCACCACGGCACAAGCTCCTTCCCCCAGCCTTTTTCCCCAGGTTTGACATCTCTCAGGAAGGGGTACAGATTGACCCTCGCTCCGCCAATTCCACACACCACACGGGCACTGGCCGCTCAATGCGTGAGGCATCTCAGATAGCAGCCAATGGTGACACCCAGCAAATCGCCGGATCTCCAATCACCATCCTGAGAGCGAACATTCGCTGGGATCCAGGTCAGATCTGTCTTCACAGTGAGATCAGGATCTTCACTGGGATCCAGGTTAGATCTGTCTCCACAGCGAGATTGAGATCTTCACTGGGATCCAGGTTAGATCTGTCTCCACAGCGAGATTGAGATCTTCACTGGGATCCAGGTTAGATCTGTCTCCACAGCGAGATCAAGATCTTCACTGAGATCCAGGTTAGATCTGTCTTCACAGCGAGATCAGGATCTTCACTGGGAACCAGGTTAGATCTGTCTTCACAGCGAGATCAGGATCTTCACTGGGATCCAGGTTAGATCTGTCTTCACAGTGAGATTGAGATCTTCACTGGGATCCAGGTTAGATCTGTCTTCACAGCGAGATTGAGATCTTCACAGGGATCCAGGTTAGATCTGTCCTCCACAGTGAGATTGAGATCTTCACTGGGATCCAGGTTAGATCTGTCCTTCACAGCGAGATTGAGATCTTCACTGGGATCCAGGTTAGATCTGTCTTCACAGTGAGATCAGGATCTCCACTGGGATCCAGGTTAGATCTGTCTCCACAGCGAGATCGAGATCTTCACTGGGATCCAGCTTAGCTCCACGCCGCCATTAATGATCCTCACTGAGCCCAGTCTTGACCTCCAGGCAAAATTTAAGGAGCCTCTGTCTCCCCCTATCGCGCGGATCAGACCGAGGGACTGTAGCTCAGCCTCCGCCACCCCCACCCACCCCCCCCCCCCACCCCCCCCCACCCTCCGCCTCAAACCTCCCAATCTCACTTCGTTCCTCCGTTCTTGGATGACAGGAGTTTTATTTATCCATTAATCCAGCGTTACGTTTTGTTTTTCGTCGTCTCTTCTCCCCCCTCCCTCCCAAACCCCCCCCCCCCCACCCCTTCCCCTCTCCCCCTCCCCCACCTCCCCACCCCCCCCCCCCCCCCCCCCACCCCCACCCTCCGAAAAATCATCAGGACTTCCTGGTCTCGGAGGCTCCTCATCGGAAGGTCCAGTAGGGCATCAGGGCCCCGCGTCTCTTTCTCGTAGAGGTCGGGCACCATCCCCACGGGCGAGGGCACCATTCGGGACGGTGTTCTTGCCGAAGAGCCGCTTCTCGTAGTCGATCAGCTGGCGCCAGAAGCCTGTGGTTGGGCCTGATGACCGGCCGCCGGGACCGGACCCAGCTGTGGGCCTCCCGCAGGCTCTGCTTGTGGTGCTTCATCAGGTAGGCGATGCACAGCGTGGCCGAGCGGGCTGATCCCGGCCACTCAGTGGACCAGCACCCCGCCCGTTCTTGCGGGACACCTGCTGGACCTTGTCAGCCACCGTGTCGAAGTACAGGGAGAGGGGGGCATGCGGCAGGTCAGGCAGGGGCACCTTGAGGTACTCCACGTCCGGCCAGCGGGGGCTGCTGATCTCCAGGGTGGCGTTGATGATGCAGGTGATTGCCCCGGGCGTAGACGGCGTGCCGGCTGGTGGCCGCCGCCGCCCCCCCGCTCAGGAAGAGGGAGGGGGTGAGCTGGGCAATGCCCCCCAGGCTAGCCATCCCCACGCCGGGTGGGAGCGGGGGCTGGTGGTGGTGGGGGGGGGTTGCTGGAGGGGGTGGGGGTGGTGGTGGGGGTGGTGG
>JANJGN010004045.1:0-37268 GCA_026770705.1 Isurus oxyrinchus
CTCCGACAGCGCGGCGCTCCCTCAGCACTGACCCTCCGACAGTGCGGCTCTCCCTCAGCACTGACCCTCCGACAGCGCGGCGCTCCCTCAGCACTGACCCTCCCACAGTGCGGCGCTCCCTCAGCACTGACCCTCCGACAATGCGGCGCTCCCTCAGCACTGACCCTCCGACAGTGCGGCTCTCCCTCAGCACTGACCCTCCGACAGTGCGGCGCTCCCTCAGCATTGACCCTCCGACAGTGCGGCTCTCCCTCAGCACTGACCCTCCGACAGTGCGGCGCTCCCTCAGCACTGACCCTCCGACAGTGCGGCGCTCCCTCAGCACTGACCCTCCGACAGTGCGGCGCTCCCTCAGCACTGACCCTCCGACAGTGCGGTGCTCCCTCAGCACTGACCCTCCCACAGTGCGGCGCTCCCTCAGCACTGACCCTCCGACAGTGCGGTGCTCCCTCAGCACTGACCCTCCCACAGTGCGGCGCTCCCTCAGCACTGACCCTCCGACAGTGCGGCGCTCCCTCAGCACTGACCCTCCGACAGTGCGGCACTCCCTCAGCACTGACCCTCCGACAGTGCGGCGCTCCCTCAGTACTGACCCTCCGACAATGCGGCGCTCCCTCAGTACTGACCCTCCGACAATGCGGCGCTCCCTCAGCACTGACCCTCCGACAGTGCGGCGCTCCCTCAGCACTGACCCTCCGACAGTGCGGTGCTCCCTCAGCCCACAGTGTCTCGAGTTGGTTCCACTGTGCAGTTGATGTGTTGTGTTTTGTTGTGTTTCAGAGCATAGAACAGGTTAAATCTGGGATGGCGGGTGCCCAAGTGTTTGTGGTGCTGTGTGTGGTTACATTTCTGAGTTGGGTTATTGTATTTTTCTGTGTGTGTGAGACAAAGAGAATGAAAGAGACTCAGACAGTCTGTGAGACAAAGAAAGAGAGAGAGAGACAAACAGGGAGAGAGAGAGAGACAGGGAGAGAGAGAGAGACAGGGAGAGAGAGAGAGACAGGGAGAGAGAGAGACAGGGAGAGAGAGAGACAGGGAGAGAGAGAGAGAGACAGGGAGAGAGACAGGGTGAGAGAGAGACAGGGTGAGAGAGAGACAGGGTGAGGGAGAGAGAGAGACAGGGAGAGAGAGAGAGAGAGACAGGGAGAAAGAGAGAGAGACAGGGAGAGAGAGAGAGAGACAGGGAGAGAGACAGGGAGAGAGAGAGACAGGGAGAGTGAGAGAGAGACAGGGTGAGAGAGAGACAGGGTGAGAGAGAGACAGGGTGAGAGAGAGACAGGGAGAGAGAGAGAGACAGGGAGAGAGAGAGAGAGACAGAGAGAGACAGGGTGAGAGAGAGACAGGGTGAGAGAGAGAGACAGGGAGAGAGACAGGGAGAGAGAGACAGAGAGAGAGACAGTGTGAGAGAGAGACAGGGAGAGAGAGAGAGAGAGACAGAGAGAGACAGGGTGAGAGAGAGACAGGGAGAGAGAGAGAGACAGAGAGACAGAGAGAGACAGGGTGAGAGAGAGACAGGGAGAGAGAGAGAGAGACAGGGAGAGAGAGAGAGAGACAGGCAGGGAGAGGGAGAGAGAGGCAGGGAGAGGGAGAGAAAGGCAGGGAGAGGGAGAGCGAGACAGGCAGGGAGAGGGAGAGAGGGGCAGGGAGAGGGGAGAGAGAGGCAGGGAGAGGGAGAGAGAGGCAGGGAGAGGGAGAGAGAGGCAGGGAGAGGGAGAGAGAGGCAGGGAGAGGGAGAGAGAGGCAGGGAGAGGGAGAGAGAGGCAGGGAGAGGGAGAGAGAGGCAGGGAGAGGGAGAGAGAGGCAGGGAGAGTGGCAGGGAAAAAGAGAGAGAGAGAGAGGCAGGGAGAGAGAGAGAGAGGCAGGGAGAAAGGGAGAGAGAGAGGCAGGGAGAAAGAGAGAGCGCGAGGCAGGGAGAAAGAGAGAGCGCGAGGCAGGGAGAAAGAGAGAGCGCGAGGCAGGGAGAAAGAGAGAGCGCGAGGCAGGGAGAAAGAGAGAGCGCGAGGCAGGGAGAAAGAGAGAGCGCGAGGCAGGGAGAGGCAGAGAGGGAGAGAAGAAGCGATAGAGAGAGATAGAGACAAAGAGAGAGGGAGTGAGAGAGAAGGGATAGAGAGAGAGAGAGAGAGACAAAGAGATAGAGAGAGTGTTCTTTGGGTGAGAGCAGCATTGAACTTATGTGCGACGCCTTCCAGAGTTAAACATCCTGCCACCCTTCACTGTTCAACCCCCCATTCATCAGCTGTAGGGGGAAAGTCTGGGCGGGGTCGCTGGCCTCAGTGCTTCCTCCGGTTGGTCCAGTGGGAGAGGCCGGGTCAGTCGGGGTCTGCTCCTCGCCGTTGTACCTCCCTGACCGAGAGGAGCAGTCCCCCGGTCAGTGGGGCAGCACACTGCCCCTGTTTGCTCAGCCGGCCGGAGAGTGGGGGGGCGGGGGGGATGGTGTGGTACGTCCCTGTGGATCCTGAGGGCTCGTGTCCGACAGTGGCGGGGGGCGGGGGGGTGGGGGAGGGGGGAATTTTGGGACCATTCCCTCTCACAAGGGAGATAACTGCACATCCTGCCAAACCACTTGCGCCTCTTTCACTGGCAGGGTCACCAAGCGTGGGTCACACGGGAAGTGAGTTTAATTTAGACTCATTCCAATTCCGTTCTCTCTTGAGAGGCTGAAAGGGCTTTGAAAACTTTGTTGAGAAAGAGATAGAGGAAATCAGCCAGGGTTCCTGCTCCTGATCCCTGTCCAGTGATCCCTGGGTTAGAGAGAGAGAGAGGAAATCAGCCAGGGTTCCTGCTCCTGATCCCTGTCCAGTGATCCCTGGGTTAGAGAGAGAGAGAGGAAATCAGCCAGGGTTCCTGCTCCTGATCACTGTCCAGTGATCCCTGGGATAGACAGAGAGGGGAAATCAGCCAGGGTTCCTGCTCCTGATCACTGTCCAGTGATCCCTGGGTTAGAGAGAGAGAGAGAGGGGAAATCAGCCAGCGTTCCTGCTCCTGATCACTATCCACTGATTCCTGCGTTAGAGAGAGAGAGGGGAAATCAGCCGGGGTTCCTGCTTCTGATCACTGTCCAGTGATCCCTGGGTTAGAGAGACCGGAAATCAGCCAGGGTTCCTGCTCCTGATCCCTGTCCAGTGATCCCTGGTTTAGAGAGAGAGGGGAAATCAGCCAGGGTTCCTGCTCCTGATCACTGTCCAGTGATCCCTGCGTTAGAGAGAGAGAGAGGAAATCAGCCAGTGTTCCTGCTCCTGATCACTGTCAAGTGAAACCTGGGTTTGAGAGAGAGAGAGAAGAGAGGGGAAAATCAGCCAGGGTTCCTGCTTCTGATCCCTGGCCAGTGATCCCTGGGTTAGAGAGAGGGGAAATCAGCCAGGGTTCCTGCTCCTGATCACTGTCCAGTGATCCCTGAGTTAGAGAGAGAGAGAGAGGGGAAATCAGCCAGGGTTCCTGCTCCTGATCACTGTCCAGTGATCCTGGTTTAGAGAGAGAGGGGAAATCAGCCAGGGTTCCTGCTCCTGATCACTGTCCAGTGATCCCTGGTTTAGAGAGAGAGGGGAAATCAGCCAGGGTTCCTGCTCCTGATCCCTGTCCAGTGATCCCTGGGTTAGAGAGAGAGAGAGGGGAAATCAGCCAGGGTTCCTGCTCCTGATCACTGTCCAGTGATCCCTGGGTTAGAGAGAGAGGGGAAATCAGCCAGGGTTCCTGCTCCTGATCACTACCCAGTGATTCCTGGGTTAGAGAGAGAGAGAGAGAGAGGGGAAATCAGCCAGGGTTCCTGCTCCTGATCAGTGTCCAGTGATCCCTGGGTTAGAGAGAGAGAGAGGGGAAATCAGCCAGGGTTCCTGCTCCTGATACCTGTCCAGTGATCCCTGGGTTAGAGAGAGAGAGAGGGGAAATCAGCCAGGGTTCCTGCTCCTGATCACTGTCCAGTGATTCCTGGGTTAGAGAGAGAGAGAGGGAGGAAATCAGCCAGGGTTCCTGCTCCTGATCACTGTCCAGTGATCCCTGGGTTAGAGAGAGAGAGAGAGAGAGGGGAAATCAGCCAGCGTTCCTGCTCCTGATCACTGTCCAGTGATCCCTGGGTTAGAGAGAGAGGGGAAATCAGCCAGGGTTCCTGCTCCTGATCACTGTCCAGTGATCCCTGGGTTAGAGAGAGAGCGAGAGAGAGGGGAAATCAGCCAGGATTCCTGCTCCTGATCACTGTCCAGTGATCCCTGGGTTAGAGAGAGAGAGAGAGGGGAAATCAGCCAGGGTTCCTGCTCCTGATCACTGTCCAGTGATCCCTGGGTTAGAGAGAGAGAGGGGGGAAATCAGCCAGGGTTCCTGCTCCTGATCACTGTCCAGTGATCCCTGGGTTAGAGAGAGAGAGAGGGGAGATCAGCCAGGGTTCCTGCTCCTGATCACTGTCCAGTGATCCCTGGGTTAGAGAGACCGGAAATCAGCCAGGGTTCCTGCTCCTGATCACTGTCCAGTGATCCCTGGTTTAGAGAGAGAGGGGAAATCAGCCAGGGTTCCTGCTCCTGATCACTGTCCAGTGATCCCTGGGTTAGAGAGAGAGAGAGAGGGGAAATCAGCCAGCGTTCCTGCTCCTGATCACTATCCACTGATTCCTGCGTTAGAGAGAGATAGAGGAAATCAGCCAGGGTTCCTGCTTCTGATCACTGTCCAGTGATCCCTGGGTTAGAGAGACCGGAAATCAGCCAGGGTTCCTGCTCCTGATCCCTGTCCAGTGATCCCTGGTTTAGAGAGAGAGGGGAAATCAGCCAGGGTTCCTGCTCCTGATCACTGTCCAGTGATCCCTGCGTTAGAGAGAGAGAGAGGAAATCAGCCAGTGTTCCTGCTCCTGATCACTGTCAAGTGAAACCTGGGTTTGAGAGAGAGAGAGAGGAAATCAGCCAGGGTTCCTGCTTCTGATCCCTGGCCAGTGATCCCTGGGTTAGAGAGAGGGGAAATCAGCCAGGGTTCCTGCTCCTGATCACTGTCCAGTGATCCCTGAGTTAGAGAGAGAGAGAGAGGGGAAATCAGCCAGGGTTCCTGCTCCTGATCACTGTCCAGTGATCCCTGGGTTAGAGAGAGAGAGGGGAAATCAGCCAGGGTTTCTGCTCCTGATCACTGTCCAGTGATCCCTGCGTTAGAGAGAGAGAGGGGAAATCAGCCAGGGTTCCTGCTCCTGATCACTGTCATGTGAAACCTGGGTTTGAGAGAGAGAGAGAGAGGAAATCAGCCAGGGTTCCTGCTTCTGATCCCTGGCCAGTGATCCCTGGGTTAGAGAGAGGGGAAATCAGCCAGGGTTCCTGCTCCTGATCACTGTCCAGTGATCCCTGGGTTAGAGAGAGAGAGAGAGGGGAAATCAGCCAGGGTTCCTGCTCCTGATCACTGTCCAGTGATCCCTGGGTTAGAGAGAGAGAGAGGGGAAATCAGCCACGTTTCCTGCTCCTGATCGCTGTCCAGTGATCCCTGGGTTAGAGAGAGAGAGAGGGAGTGGGGAAATCAGCCAGGGTTCCTGCTCCTGATCACTGTCCAGTGATCCCTGGGTTAGAGAGAGAGAGAGGAAATCAGCCAGGGTTCCTGCTCCTGATCACTATCCAGTGATCCCTGGGTTAGAGAGAGGGGAAATCAGCCAGGGTTCCTGCTCCTGATCACTGTCCAGTGATCCCTGGGTTAGAGAGAGAGAGAGAGGGGAAATCAGCCAGGGTTCCTGCTCCTGATCACTGTCCAGTGATCCCTGGGTTAGAGAGAGAGAGAGAGGGGAAATCAGCCAGGGTTCCTGCTCCTGATCACTGTCCAGTGATCCCTGGGTTAGAGAGAGAGAGGGGGGAAATCAGCCAGGGTTCCTGCTCCTGATCACTGTCCAGTGATCCCTGGGTTAGAGAGAGAGAAGGAAATAGGTTTGACTGTGACCCCAGATGTTTCTGCTACCCCTAAGCATGTTGTGATTCAGCTGTTACAGAGTGAGTGGGATGCACCAGAACTAATCATTAAAACCTGGTTCAGGGATACGAGAACTGTCATCTCAGCTGACAGGAATCTGAACGATTGCAAAGAGTATCCTTCGCTAAACATGCACTGACTCTCCCTCGCCCATCACCCCCTCTGCTTGATCACCCACAATGTCACCCTGAACCGCCTCCAATTTAACATTCTTCTCTTCCTGTTCAAAACCAGCCATGGCTCTCACCCCTTTTTTCCCTATCTCCGTAACCTCCTCCAGTCCCTACACCCCTCCCTATCTCCGTAACCTCCTCCAGTCCCTACACCCCTCCCTATCTCTGTAACCTCCTCCAGCCCCTACAACCCTCCCTATCTCTGTAACCTCCTTCAGCCCCTACACTCCTCCCTATCTCTCTAACCTCCTCCAGCCCCTACAACCCTCCCTATCTCTGTAACCTCCTTCAGCCCCTACACTCCTCCCTATCTCTGTCACCTCCTCCAGCCCCTACACCCCTCCCTATCTCTGTAACCTCCTCCAGCCCCTACAACCCTCCCTATCTCTGTAACCTCCTTCAGCCCCTACACTCCTCCCTATCTCTGTCACCTCCTCCAGCCCCTACACTCCTCCCTATCTCCGTAACCTCCTCCAGCCCCTACACCCCTCCCTATCTCTGTAACCTCCTCCAGCCTCTACACCCCTCCCTATCTCTGTCACCTCCTCCAGCCCCTACACTCCTCCCTATCTCTCTAACCTCCTCCAGCCCCTACACCCCTCCCTATCTCTGTAACCTCCTCCAGCCCCTACACCCCTCCCTATCTCTGTAACCTCCTCCAGCCCCTACAACCCTCCCTATCTCTGTAACCTCCTCCAGTCCCTACAACCCTCCCTCTCTTTGTAACCTCCTCCAGCCCCTACACCCCTCCCTATCTCTGTAACCTCCTCCAGCCCCTACAACACTCCCTATCTCTGTAACCTCCTCCAGCCCCTACACCCCTCCCTATCTCTGTAACCTCCTCCAGCCCCCTACAACCCTCCCTATCTCTCTACCTTCCTCCAGCCCTTACAACCGTCCCTATCTCTGTAACCTCCTCCAGCCCCTACACCCTTCCCTATCTCTGTAACCTCCTCCAGCCCCTACCCCCTCCCTATCACTGTAACCTCCTCCAGCCCCTACACCCCTCCCTATCTCTGTAACCTCCTCCAGCCCCTACACCCCTCCCTATCTCTGTAACCTCCTCCAGCTCCTACACCCCTCCCTATCTCTGTAACCTCCTCCAGCCCCTACACCCCTCCCTATCTCTGTAACCTCCTCCAGCCCCTACACCCCTCCCTATCTCTGTAACCTCCTCCAGCCCCTACACCCCTCCCTATCTCTGTAATCTCCTCCAGCCCCTACACTCCTCCCTATCTCTGTAACCTCCTCCAGCCCCTACACCCCTCCCTATCTCTGTAACCTCCTCCAGCCCCTACACCCCTCCCTATCTCTGTAACCTCCTCCAGCCCCTACAACCCTCCCTATCTCTGTAACCTCCTCCAGCTCCCTACAACCCTCCCTATCTCTGTAAC
This sequence comes from Isurus oxyrinchus, assembly GCA_026770705.1. Taxonomy (NCBI): domain Eukaryota; kingdom Metazoa; phylum Chordata; class Chondrichthyes; order Lamniformes; family Lamnidae; genus Isurus; species Isurus oxyrinchus. Next base: position 7,487 of record JANJGN010004045.1, read on the forward strand.
CTCCTCCAGCCCCTACAACCCTCCCTATCTCTGTAACCTCCTACAACCCACCGAGATCTCTCGACCATCCCCCCGATTCCCATCGCTCCACCATTGGCGGCCGGGCCTTCAGTTGCCTGGGGGTTGTCCCTGAGCTCTGGAATTCCCTCCCTGAACTCTCTCCGCTTCCCTGCCTCTCTCTCTGTGGCCCTCTCCGTCCCTCTCCCTCTCTCTCTCTCTCCTCCTTTCGGACGCTCCTTACCAATGACCCCTAAGCCCATTCTTTTGGTCGCTCTGTCCCGGACTCTCTCGGTTCACGCCCTCACTGTCCGAGTCATGGAGTCCCTCAGAGTCCCTCTCTCTTTCACCTCAGGGCGCCCCAGAGCCTCCCACCGCCCAGGAAGGGCCTTTCAGCTTGGAAGCGAAGTCACCTCGGTGACGGGCGGTGCCGAGGGGTGGCTATGAAGCGTGGTAGCCAATGTGCGCGTAGCGAGCTCCCGCAGAGGAAATCGTTTTGCTCTTTGTGGCGCTCGCTGAGGAGTAAACATCGACTCGCTCTGTTTCGGCTCTGAAAAGTGGACTCGGGGCCTGGTCGCTAGGCCTCAAGGCCTCTGTCGCTCCTGGCTCCGAGTTGGTGAGGTGCATGATGTGGGGGGGGGGAAGTGTTTGAAGGGCGTCGGGGGGTGTCTCTGGTTCAGTCCGGCTGGTGGCGTGGAGTCTCGGGCCCATATATGTGCCTCACCCCAGCCCCACTCCCCCCCCCACCACCCCCCCTCCCCCCCAACACCCAGGATCCAGGGTGAGGTGAATCCCTTCTCTGAATCTCTGACTGAACGGCCCGCTCAGAACTGCAACAGTCAAAGCGGTTTAATTATTCACCACCATCTTATTAATCCCTTGGCCTGTTGGACGGGGGCCAAGGAATGTTCTGGAACTCGGTGCACGGGCGAGATCGGCCTCTTTTCTCCTGTCGGAGATGATTTTTCTTGCTGAGGAGAAATGTGCGATCGTTTCGCGTGCCCGAGTCGCACCCCCACGCGCCCCCCCCCCCCCCCCCCCACCACCACCCCCCGCCACCCCCCCACCCCACCCCCACCCCCCCCCCCCCCCCCCCCCACCCCGCCAACACCCCAACAGCTTTTTAGGTTTTAACTCCCCACCCCCAGCCCCGCACTCCCGCTCTGCACCCTGTTTAATTTTGTGTGGGTGGAGATGGTGATGGACCCACTGTGGCGCCTCCCTTTCCCTGTTCTCCACCCCCCCCCCCCACACTCCTCCAACAGCACTGGACAGAATCAATGTTAGGAACAGGAGGAGGCCATTCAGCCCCTCTCGTGGGTCTGTTGCGCAGGAATAGGAGGTGGCCATTCAGCCCCTCTCGAGCCTGTTACGCAGGAACAGGAGGAGGCCATTCAGCCCCCTCCTCGAGCCTGTTACGCAGGAACAGGGGGAGGCCATTCAGCCCCTCTCGTGGGTCTGTTACGCAGGAATAGGAGGAAGGTATTGAGCCGCTCTCGAGCCTGTTACGCAGGAACAGGAGGTGGCCATTCAGCCCCTCTTGAGTCTGTTACACAGGAACAGGAGGAGGCCATTCAGCCCCTCTCGAGCCTGTTACACAGGAACAGGAGGTGGCCATTCAGCCCCTTCTTGAGTCTGTTACACAGGAACAGGAGGAGGCCATTCAGCCCCTCTCGAGCCTGTTACACGGGAACAGGAGGAGGCCATTCAGCCCCTCTCGAGCCTGTTACACGGGAACAGGAGGAGGCCATTCAGCCCCTCTCGAGCCTGTTACACGGGAACAGGAGGAGGCCATTCAGCCCCTCTCGAGCCTGTTACACGGGAACAGGAGGAGGCCATTCAGCCCCTCTCGAGCCTGTTACACAGGAGCAGGAGGAGGCCATTCAGCCCCTCTTGAGCCTGTTCCTCCCGATTCCCACCCCCTTTGTGTGAGGAAGTGCTTCCTGACATCCCCCCCCCCCACCCAAACGGCCTGGCTCTCAGTTTAAGGTTCTGCCCCCTTGCACTGGACTTGCCCCCTGCCCCCCTCCACAGCCACCAGAGGGAATATCTTCTCTCTCTAGCGATGCTATCGAGTCCTTTAATCATTTGAAACCCCCTCGATCGGATCCCCACCCCCACCCCCGACCCATCGTCAACACTCGGGGGGGGGGGGGGGGGGGGAGCGCAGGGCCCAATCTGCGTAGCCTGTCCCCCGGAGATGAACCTTCCCCCCCCCCCACACCCCCCCAGCACCGGTGCAACGAGAGCACAGGGCGAGGGGGTTGGGGGGTTCGCGTTTGTCCGAGAGGACAGCTTGATAGCGCGATGCCTCCTGCAGTCGAATATCCCGCCGCCGCTCTTTAACCTGGAGGGCCCGTGTCAGCTGGGGAGCTCCGCCGGCTCAGCGAAGGGGACGAGGTTGCGGCGGGGGGGGGGAGATGGTGGGTGTGGGTGAGGGGACCGGTGAGGTGTGGGGTGGGATCTGGAATCTTCCTGTGCGGCGGCCGGCGCTTTGTAACGTTGCGGCCTGGCGGAGGGAGGGAGGGTGGCTGGGGGTGGGGGTGGGGGGCAGGTTGTGGGGACGGCGGTGCGTGGGGAACTGAGTGACGGGGAACTTGACAATAGCCTCGGGAAAAGGCTTCAGCGTGGAGGGAGGGCTAGCACCATGCGGTGGGCCGAATGGGCTCCTCCTCCCTCCCCCCCCCCCCCACCCTCCCCAACTCCTAGTCGGCCCCGGGGTGTGGGTTGTGTTGGGCGCAGACCTGAGAGCGAGCTGCCACACTGAAATGGGAAGCAGTGTTTTTCTGCGAGGTTGGGTCTATTAATACATCCTCCTGTTGGTTACCTCGCAAACAGCCTCATAGGATAAATATTTTGAGCAAAGGGGGCACGTGGCCAGAATCCTTATCTCACTGTGACTGGCTGCTTCTTATCTCAGCTGTCTGACTCCACTAAATCATCCCTCGTTTGATGGATAATGTATGTCCAACAGCAGACACTAAAAATCCCGGTTTCCCTCTCTCTCCGTGACCCTCTGACTTTCTCTGTCTCTCCCGCTCTCTCTCTGCCCTTCTCTCTCTCTCCTCTCTCTTTCTCTCTCTCCCCCTCTCTCTCTGTCCTTCGTGCTCTCTCTCTTATTGTCCCTGTCTCTCTCTTTCTCCCTTTCTGCCTCCTTCCCTCTCTCTACATCGCGCTCTGTCCCTCTCTCTCTCTCTCTGTCCCTCTCTCTCACTTTCTCTCCTGCTCTCTCCCTTTCTCTGCCCCCCTATCTCTCTCCTGCTCTCTGTCCTTCGTGCTCTCTCTCTTATTCTCCCTGTCCTTAAATCTCTCTCTCTCCCATTTTGCCTCATTCTCTCTCTCTCTCTCTCTCTCCATCTGTGTCTCATTCTATCTCTCTCTCTCTCTCTTTTTGCCTTCTGTCTCTCAGCCTCCCTCTGTGTCTCAATCTGTCCCCTCTCTCTGTCCTTCTCCCTGTCTATCTCTCCCTTTGTCTCTCTCTGTCTATATCGTTCTCTCTACGTCCCTATCTGTCTTGCTCAGTCTCTCATCTGCTTCTGTCTGTCTGTCTTCCTCTCTGACTTCCTTCATCTCTGACCCTTCTTTTTCTCTCTCTCTCTCCCCCCCCCCCACTCCTCACCCCTCCCACAGTGTTCCCTGCCACTGACCTGCAGAGAACTGGGCAGTGAGGGACAGAACAGTTACAAACTTCAAAACAAATCATTTGATAACTCAGTTTAGTTACACACCCCCTTTAACAGAAGTTAGATACGGAGTAAAGCTCTCTCTACACCGTCCCCATCAAACACTCCCAGGACAGGTACAGCACGGGGTTAGATACAGAGTAAAGCTCCCTCTACACTGTCCCCATCAAACACTCCCAGGACAGGTACAGCACGGGGTTAGATACAGAGTAAAGCTCCCTCGACACCGTCCCCATCAAACACTCCCAGGACAGGTACAGCACGGGGTTAGATACAGAGTAAATCTCCCTCTACACCGTCCCCATCAAACACTCCCAGGACAGGTACAGCACGGGGTTAGATACAGAGTAAAGCTCCCTCTACACTGTCCCCATCAAACACTCCCAGGACAGGTACAGCACGGGGTTAGATACAGAGTAAAGCTCCCTCTACACTGTCCCCATCAAACACTCCCAGGACAGGTACAGCACGGGGTTAGATACAGAGTAAAGCTCCCTCTACACTGTCCCCATCAAACACTCCCAGGACAGGTACAGCACGGGGTTAGATACAGAGTAAAACTCCCTCTACACCGTCCCCATCAAACACTCCCAGGACAGGTACAGCACGGGGTTAGATACAGAGTAAAGCTCCCTCTACACCATCCCCATCAAACACTCCCAGGACAGGTACAGTGCGGGGTTAGATACAGAGTAAAGCTCCCTCTAACACCGTCCCCCATCAAACACTCCCAGGACAGGGACAGCACGGGGTTAGATACAGAGTAAAGCTCCCCTCTACACCATTGACGTTTCAAGTCCTCGTGACCCTTCAACAGAACAGTTCGGTCGAAGGGTCATGAGGACTTGAAACGTCAACTCTTTTCTTCTCCGCCGATGCTGCCAGACCTGCTGACTTTGTCCAGGTAATTCTGTTCTTGTTTTGGATTTCCAGCATCCGCAGTTTTTTGTTTTTATCCCTCTACACCGTCCCCATCAAACACTCCCCGGCTGGGGAGATGATGTGTAGTGTACAGTGATATATTCCTGCTGTGCCGATGGTGATGGTGGAGTGTCTCTAGGACCATGTGGTACTGCTCACCCCGTTTACCGTATTGTTTTCATTGACTCAATCAGGAAGTAATTATGTCAACTTTAATCAAGGCAGATACACTGTTATATTAACTCCTGAACTCCTAGACAGTCCTAATCATAAACTCTGTGTGTCTGTCTCACTCCCTCTGTCTCTCTCTCTGTCTTGCTGCCTGTCTCTGTTTCTCTCTTTGTCTCTGTCCCTGTATCTCCACTTTGTCTCCCTCTCTCTGTCTCTGTCTCTCTCTCTGTCTCTGTCCTTGTCTGTCTCTCTCTCTGTCTCTCCACTTTGTCTCTCTGTCTCTGTATCTCCACTTTGTCTCCCTCTCTCTGTCTCTCCCTCTCTCTGTCTCTGTCTCTCTCTGTCTCTGTCTCTCTCTGTCTCTGTCCTTGTCTGTCTCTCTCTCTGTCTCTCCACTTTGTCTCTCTGTCTCTGTATCTCCACTTTGTCTCCCTCTCTCTGTCTCTGTCTCTCTCTGTCTCTGTCTCTCTCTGTGTGTCTCTCTGTCTCTGTATCTCCACTTTGTCTCCCTCTCTCTGTCTCTGTCTCTCTCTGTCTCTGTCTCTCTCTGTGTCTGTCTCTCTCTGTGTGTCTCTCTGTGTCTCTGTCTTTGTCTGTCTCTCTCTCTGTCTCTCTCTCTCTCTCCACTTTGTCTCCCTCTCTCTGTCTCTGTCTCTCTCTGTCTCTGTCTCTCTGTGTGTCTCTCTGTGTTTCTGTCTTTGTCTGTCTCTCCACTTTGTCTCCCTCTCTCTGTCTCTGTGTCTCTCTCTCTGTGTCCCAGTCTTTGTCTGTCTCTCTCTCTCTCTGTTTCTCTCTCTCCCTCTGTCTCTCCTCTTTGTCTCCCTCTCTCTCTCTGTGTATCTCTCTATCTTTGTCTCTGACCCTGTCTCTCTCTATCTCTCCCTGCCTCTCTCTCGTTCTCGCTGTCTGACATTTTCACTGTTTTTCCCTGTCTCCCTTGGCGGGGAGCCTGAAGACTGTGTTCTGCTGTGAGCTCACTGACCAGATCTGATAATTGGGACAGTGCGATGGGGGTTGGTCACATGGGAGCAGTTCAGAGAGGGGCTGAGAGGCCGGACATGTTATCAACTGGGACTCCTGCTTACTACCCTGCACCTCCTGCTGGAAAATGGGGGCGGGGGGGGGAGGGGGGGGGTGATTGGGGGGGGAGACTCGAACCGAGTGTGATGGCTCCCACAGTCTGATATCCTGCGTTCTCGGGGCAGGTCTCTCCCTGGCGCCCAACCCTCCCGGGAGAGCACTGGGGACGTCTTGGGGTGAGGTGGGGGGTGGGGGTGGGGGGGTGGGTGGGGAGGGGGGCGGGGGCTCGGAAAATGCCATGGGAGGGATGTGGGCAATTCCACTGCGGGAGGCATCGCAGGCCATCCCGACACTACCACCACCACCCCCCGCCCCCCCCCCCCCCCCCCCCCCCCCCACCCCTCCCAGCTGCCGGCGGTGGCAGAATTCTGTGTTGTCGGAGATGTTTGGATCATAGGGAGTGGGAAAGGCGGAGAGGAATGGGGGGGGGTGGGTGGGGAGCAGTAGGGGTGATGAAAGGGAGCGAAGTAGCTTTTATTTTGTGGTGGCAGCTGCTACTGTGGAATGTGGGGATCAGAAGGATTGCGCAGGATGATCAAGCGATTCGGCGGCAGCAGCTGGGTAGGTATCTTTGCAAATCCTAGCGTTTGATCCTTCGATTAGAGAGAGAGAGAGAGAGAGAGGTCTGCTTTTATTGTCAAGCACTTCAAAGGGGAGATTGTCTGGGTCGGAGTAGTCAGTCGTGTTATAACCTGTAACAGGATTTTTAATCGCGAGTCAGAAACTTCCATGCTGCAGGGAGACACGGACACAACCGGTATGTACAGGCGGCTGCTGGGAGGAGGGAGTGAGGGGCTTGGCCAGACTGTACCCCTTGGAGACTCCACCAACCCACTTGGTCTCTTCCCCCCCTCAATCCCTCCCTCTGTCTTTCCTGCCTCCAGACTCGACTATTCCCACCCTCTCCGCCCCGGACTCACGTACCCGGTAAACATCTGCCCCTCTTGAAACCGTGCTGCCCCACTCCGTGTCCGAGCTCACACCGAGTCCCGATCGTTCGTCACCACCCCCCCCCCAACATCCTCCGTGGTCGCTGACCCCCTACTGGCTCCCGGTCCGAAACACCTCCATTTTCAAATTCTCACCCTCGATTTCAAATCCCTCCTCACCCCCCTCCCTATCTCCATAACCTCCTCCAGCACCTACACCCCTCCCTATCTCCATAACCTCCTCCAGCCCCTACATCCCTCCCTATCTCTGTAACCTCCTCCATCCCCTACACCCCTCCCTATCTCTGCAACCTCCTCCAGCCCCTACAACCCTCCCTATCTCTGTAACCTCCTCCAGCCCCGACACCCCTCCCTATCTCTGTAACCTCCCTCCAGCCCCTACACCCCTCCCTATCTCTGTAACCTCCTCCAGCCCCTACAACCCTCCCTATCTCTGTAACCTCCTCCAGCACCTACAACCCTCCCTATCTCGTAAATCTCCTCCAGCCTCTACACCCCTCCCTATCTCTGTAACCTCCTCCAACTCCTGTTTATATATAGAACAACAGATACCCAGGAGTGAGTTCCAGACTGGAATCTAATCGAGGGGTTCAGTGGGGTTTATATATAGAATAACAGATACCCCGGGAGTGAGTTCCAGACTGGAATCTATTCGAGGGGTTCGGGGTGTTTATATATAGAAAAACAGATACCCGGGAGTGAGTTACAGACTGGAATCTAATCGAGGGGTTCGGGGGGCTTTATATATAGAATAACAGATATCCGGTAGTGAGTTACAGACTGGAATCTAATCGAGGGGTTCGGGGTGATTTATGTACAGAATAACAGATATCCGGGAGTGAGTTACAGACTGGAATCTAATCGAGAGGTTCGGGGGGGGTTTCTATATAGAATAACAGATATCCGGGAGTGAGTTACAGACTGGAATCTAATCGAGGGGTTCAGGGGTGTTTATATATAGAATAACAGATATCCGGGAGTGAGTTACAGACTGGAATCTAATCGAGAGGTTCGGGGGGGTTTCTATATAGAATAACAGATATCCGGGAGTGAGTTACAGACTGGAATCTAATCGAGGGGTTCAGGGGTGTTTATATATAGAATAACAGATACCCGGGAGGGAGTTACAGACTGGAATCTAATCGAGGTGTTCAGGGTGATTTATGTATAGAATAACAGATATCCGGAGTGAGTTACAGACTGGAATCTAATCGAGAGGTTCGGGGGGGTTTCTATATAGAATAACAGATATCCGGGAGTGAGTTACAGACTGGAATCTAATCGAGGGGTTCAGGGGTGTTTATATATAGAATAACAGATACCCGGGAGTGAGTTACAGACTGGAATCTAATCGAGGTGTTCAGGGGGGTTTATATATAGAATAACAGATACCCGGGAGTGAGTTTCAGGCTGGAATCTAATCGAGGGGTATGGGGTGGTTTATATATAGAATAATAGATACCCGAGAGTGAGTTACAGACTGGAATCTAATTGAGGGGTTCGCAGGGGTTTTATATATAGAATCACAGATACTGGGAGTGAGTTACAGACTGGAATCTAATCGAGGGGTTCGGGGGTTTTATATATAGAATAACAGATACCCAGGAGTGAGTTACAGACTGGAATCTAATCGAGGGGTTTGTGGGGTTTATATATAGAATAACAGATACCCGGGAGTGAGTTACAGACTGGAATCTAATCGAGGGGTTTGTGGGGTTTATATATAGTATAATAGATACCTGGGAGTGAGTTACAGACTGAAATCTAATCGAGGGGTTCGCGGGGGTTTATATATAGAATCACAGATACTGGGAGTGAGTTACAGACTGGTATCTAATCGAGGGGTTCGGGGGGGTTTATATATAGAATAACAGATACCCGAGAGTGAGTTACAGACTAGAATCTAATCGAGGGGTTCAGGAGGGTTTATATATAGAATAACAGATACCCGGGAGTGAGTTACAGACTAGAATCTAATCGAGAGGTTCAGTGGGGTTTATATATAGAATAAGAGATACCCGGGAGTGAGTTACAGACTAGAATCTAATCGAGGGGATCGGGGTGATTTACATATAGAATAACAGATACCTGGGAGTGAGTTACAGACTGGAATCTAATCGAGGGGTTCAGGGGGTTTATATATAGAATAACAGATACCCGGGAGTGAGTTACAGACTAGAATCTAATCGAGGGGATCGGGGGGGGGGGTTTTATGTAGAATAACAGATACCCGGGAGTGAGTTACAGACTGGAATCTAATCGAGGGGTTCAGGTGGTTTATATATAGAATAAAAGATACGCAGGAGTGAGTTACAGACTGGAATCTAATCGAGGGGTTCAGGGGATTTATATATAGAATATCAGATACCCGGGAGTGAGTTACAGACTGGAATCTAATCGAGGGGTTCAGGTGGTTATATATAAGAATAACAGATACCCGGGAGTGAGTTACAGACTGGAATCTAATCGAGGGGTTCAGGTGGTTTATATATAGAATAAAAGATACGCAAGAGTGAGTTACAGACTGGAATCTAATCGAGAGGTTCAGGGGATTTATATATAGAATAACAGATACCCGGGAGTGAGTTACAGACTGGAATCTAATCGAGGGGTTCGGGGTGGTTTATATATAGAATAAGAGATACCCGGGAGTGAGTTACAGACTGGAATCTAATCGAGGGGTTCGGGGGGGTTTATATATAGAATAACAGATACCCGGGAGTGAGTTACAGACTGGAATCTAATCGAGACGTTTGGGGGGGGGTTTATGTATAGAATAACAGATACCCGGGAGTGAGTTACAGACTGGAATCTAATCGAGGGGTTCGGGGTGGTTTACATATAGAATAACAGATACCCGGGAGTGAGTTACAGACTGGAATCTAATCGAGGGGTTCGGGGGGGTTTATATATAGAATAACAGATACCCGGGAGTGAGTTACAGACTGAAATCTAATAGAGGGGTTCGGGGGAGTTTATATATAGAATAACAGATACCCGGGAGTGAGTTACAGACTGGAATCTAATCGAGGGGTTCGGGGGGTTTATATATAGAATAACAGGTACCCGGGAGTGAGTTACAGACTGGAATCTAATCAAGGGGTTCGGGGTGGTTTATATATAGAATAACAGATACCCGGGAGTGAGTTACAGACTGGAATCTAATCGAGGGTTTCGGGGTGGTTTATATATAGAATAACAGATACCCAGGAGTGAGTTACAGACTGGAATCTAATTGAGGGGTTCGGAGGGGGTTTATATATAGAATAACAGATACCCGGGAGTGAGTTACAGACTGGAATCTAATCGAGGGGTGTGACGGGGTGTCAGTATTTGTAAGTTAATGTTTCCGATGTGTTCTGTATGTCACTTGCTGTTGGTGTAACTGAGGCCTCCGTTTTTAGGTTGTGCTTGCGGCCTGTGTTGCCATGGTGGTGCCCTGGCCGTTGCTGTGTCTGGGCCTGGTGCTTTGGGCAGCTCACCTGTATGGAGACCCCCGCACGGCGCCCAGGGTCCAACTGAACTTCAAAGGTAAGGACCTCATTCAACAGGGGCCTGGCCCCCTCCTCGCGGAGTGGGCCCCCTCCTCGCGAGTGGATCTTCGAGGGTGCCTAACTCTCTCATTCCTGTCGCCGAGGGGGCATGGCTTGAAGTTAAGCCTCCGAGCCGCTAACGCAAACTCCTTGCATTGTTGTAGCGCCCCATTGCGGCGAGACGTCCCCGATGCGTCTGACCGGCGTGATTAACGAACAGAAATTGACCCCCTAGCCCCACGAGGAGACATGAGGGACCCAGCAACCGACAGCTCAGGGTCGAAGTGATCAGTTTTTAAGGAGCGTCTTAAAGGGAGAGAGGCGGAGAGGTTTAGGGAGGGAATTCCAGAGCTCAGGGCCCCCCCCAGGCAGCTGAAGGCCCGGCCGCCAGTGGTGGAGCGATGGGAATCGGGGGATGGTCAAGATGCCGGAATTGGAGGAGTGCAGAGATCTCGGAGGGTTGTAGGAGGGTTACAGAGATAGGGAGGGGTGTAGGGGCTGGAGGATGTTACAGAGATAGGGATGGGTGTAGGGGCTGGAGGATGTTACAGAGATAGGGAGGGGTGTAGGGGCTGGAGGAGGTTACAGAGATAGGGAGGGTTGTAAGGGCTGGAGGAGGTTACAGAGATAGGAGGGTTGTAGGGGCTGGAGGAGGTTACAGAGATAGGGAGGGTTGGAGGGGGCTGGAGGAGGTTACAGAGATAGGAGGGGTGTACGGGCTGGAGGAGGTTACAGAGATAGGGAGGGCTGTAGGGGCTGGAGGAGGTTACAGAGATAGGGAGGGGTGTAGGGGCTGGAGGAGGTTACAGAGATAGGGAGGGGTGTAGGGGCTGGAGGAGGTTACAGAGATAGGGAGGGGTGTTGGGCTGGAGGAGGTTACAGAGATAGGGAGGGGTGTAGGGGGCTGGAGGAGGTTACAGAGATAGGGAGGGGTGTAGGGACTGGAGGACGTTACAGAGATAGGGAGGGGTGTAGGGGCTGGAGGAGGTTGCAGAGATAGGGAGGGGTGTAGGGGCTGAAGCAGGTTACAGAGATAGGGAGGGTTGTAGGGGCTTCAGGAGGTTACAGAGATAGGGAGGGGGTGTAGGGGCTGGAGGAGTTTACAGAGATAGGGAGGGGTGTCGGGGCTGGAGGAGGTTACAGAGATAGGGAGGGGTGTAGGGGTTGGAGGAGGTTACAGAGATGGGGAGGGTTGTAGGGGCTGGAGGAGGTTACAGAGATCGGGAGGGGTCGAGGCAGCTATGGAGAGACTTGAGCTCCAAGCGTGTGAATGTGGGAAAGCGGTGTGTATTTGAAGGTTGCGATGGGTGACAGGACAGGTTGAGAGAGAGCGGGTGATAAGCAGACAGTATCCTGGGCTTTATTAATAGGGCGTAGAGTACAAGAGCAAGGAGGTTATGGTGAATTTGTGTACAACAACTGGAGTATTGTGTCCAGTTCTGGGCTCCGCACATTAGGATGTGAATGCTTTAGAGAGAGAGAGAGAGAGCAGAAGAGATTGACGAGAATGGGTTCCAGGGAGGAGGGGACTTCAGTTCTGTGGACAGATTGGAGAAGTTGGGACTGTTCCCCCTCGGAGAAGAGAAGGTCGAGAGGGGATTTGATCGAGGGTGTTCAAGATCACGAGGGGGTCTGGGACAGAGCGGACAGAGGGAGACACTGTTCCCACTGGCGGGAGGATCGAGAACCAGAGGGGGCACGGATTTAAGACGATCGGTTAAAAAAAGCAGCGGAGACCCGGAGAAACTTTTTCACGCAGCGAGTGTTTAGGCTCTGGAACGCGCTGCCAGAGAGTGTGTGGTGGGGGGGAGGCAGGTCCATCGAGGCTTTCCAAGGAGAATGGGATCGCCATCTGAATGCGCAGGGTTACGGGGGGAGTGGGAGTGGGTCAGATGCTGAGTCAGTGCCTTCCTAACGGGCCGAATGTACTCGGGGCTTTCTGACAGCTCAGTCCTGCCGTGAACTCCTGTCCAAGAGCAGCTCACTGAAGTTATTCAGGATGCGATAAAGGAGGTTGAGGGGTGGGGGGGGGGTTCTCTGGGTGCGAGGGATCTCACACGCAGGCTTTATGAAGCAGCCCCTTCTCCTCCCTCCCCCACCAACCCCCTGTCCCTGCGCCACATCTGAAAGGCACTTGGAGCTATTCGACTGCAGGGGCATCACCAGATGTTTCCGAAATCCTTTCCCAGGTGTGAGTGTGAAAGGTGTTAAAATCCATTCGTTTCCCAAACCCCTTTCCCCCCTTCCAGGCACCCCCAAAGCCAATGAGTGTTTTTTCCCTCAAATCATATTTCCTGTTGAAGAAAGCAGGGCTGCCAATTTGTACACAGGAAGATCCCAAAAACATCACCGTGAGCAGTTCTTCTGTTTTTAGTGATGTTGGTTGTCGGATCAATATTGGTCCCAAGGCAGCAGAAGTTTAACGTCTTGTCCCTTAGCGCTGACCCTCCGACAGTGCGGCACTCCCTCAGCACTGACCCTCCGACAGTGCGGCACTCCCTTAGCGCTGACCCTCCGACAGTGCGGCGCTCCCTCAGTACTGACCCTCCGACAGTGCGGCGCCTCCCTCAGCCACTGACCCTCCGACAGTGCTGCGCTCCTCAGCACTGACCCTCCGACAGTGCGGCGCTCCCTCAGCACTGACCCTCCCACAGTGCGGCGCTCCCTCAGCACTGACCCTCCCACAGTGCGGCGCTCCTCGGCACTGACCCTCCGACAGTGCAGCGCTCCCTCAGTACTGACCCTCCGACAGCGTGCACTCCCTCAGCACTGACCCTCCGACAGTGCGGAGCTCCCTCAGCACTGCCCCTCCGACAGTTGTAACACTCCCTCAGCACTGACCCTCCGACAGTGCGGAGCTCCCTTGGCGCTGACCCTCCGACAGTGCGGCGCTCCCTCAGTACTGACCCTCCGACAGTGCGGCACTCCCTCAGCACTGACCCTCCCACAGTGCGGCGCTCCCTCAGCACTGACCCTCCCACAGTGCGGCGCTCCTCAGCACTGACCCTCCGACAGTGCGGCGCTCCCTCAGCACTGACCCTCCCACAGTGCGGCGCTCCCTCAGCACTGACCCAACCACAGTGCGGCGCTCCCTCAGCACTGACCCTCCGACAGTGCGGCGCTCCCTCAGCACTGACCCAACCACAGTGCGGCGCTCCCTCAGCGCTGACCCTCCGACAGTGCGGCGCTCCCTCAGCACTGCCCCTCAGTGCGGCGCTCCCTCAGCACTGACCCTCCGATAGTTGTGGCGCACCCTCAGCACTGACCCTCCGACAGTGTGGACCTCCCTCAGCACTGACCCTCTCGACAGTGCGGCGCTCCCTCAGCACTGACCCTCCGACAGTGTAACACTCCCTCAGCACTGACCCTCCGACAGTGCGGCGCTCCCTCAGCACTGCCCTCAGTGCGGCGCTCCCTCAGCACTGACCCTCCGATAGTGTGGCGCACCCTCAGCACTGACCCTCCGACAGTGTGGACCTCCCTCAGCACTGACCCTCCGACAGTGCGGCGCTCCCTCAGCACTGACCCTCCGACAGTGTAACACTCCCTCAGCACTGACCCTCATGCTTTATGTCCTCCTATTGTTCCTGTGCAACAGGCTCGAGAGGGGGGGCTGAATGGCCTCCTCCTGCTCCTGTGTACTGGCCTCAGGAGGGGCTGAATGGCCTCCTCCTGCTCCTGTGACCTGCTGTTGGTAACAAGGTCTCACTGAGGTCCGCCTGGGGGTGGGTTTGGCTGTCGGGACAGGGTGACCCTGGCCTGTTTGTGCCGATGTCGTGAGGTGGGGTGGGGAGGGGGGGGGGAGGTGTTGGTGTTAGCTGCGATTACTGGTGAAAATGCCATGACTCGCTATTCAGGCCTGGACAGAAAACAGAGCGAGCTTTAGTCTGACAAGAACTTTCCCAGAAAGGAGAGGCATTCTCCTCTGAAATGTCACATCACTTCCAAGTATTCCTTCTGCTTTCTGTCACCCGTACTCCTCGCTCCCTCCTCCCCCCCCACCTCCTGCGTTGGTTTGGCACAGAACCCTTGCCACATGCTGGCGACCACAGGAACACGTCCCCAGTCTCCGTCCCCTGCCCTGGACTGGGAGCTGCTGTCTGTTCCAGAAGGCTGCAGGCATTCTGCTGTTGTCCTCAGTACCCTGGGTGGGGAGGAACGGGGTGGGGTGGGGGTGGGGCGGGGGGCGGCAGAATCAGAGCAATCCCTTCTTCTGACAACACTCACTGCCGCTACAAAATGGATCTGCCTCATCAGTGCGTCTTTGACTCTCGCTCTCCTCTGTCTCTCTCTCCATTCCTCTCTTCCTCTTTCTCTCTCTCTCTCTCTCTCTCTCCCTCTGTCACTTTCTGTCTCTCCCTCTTTCTCTCTTTCACTCTGTCTCTCCCTCTTTCTCTCTCCCTCTCCTTCACCCCCTCAGTGTCTCTCTGTCTCTCCCTCTCTCTCCCTCTGTTGCTATCTCTGTCTCTTCCTTTCTCTCTCTTTCTCCCTTCTTTCTCTGTCTCTTTCTCTATCAGTCTGTCTCTCTCACTCTCTCCCTCTTTCTCACGCTCTCTCCCCCTCCCCTCTCTCTTTCTCCCTCTCTTTCTCTCCCTCTCTGTCTCTCTCTCTCTCTCTCTCTGTCTCTCTCTCTGTCTCTCTCACTCTCTCCCTCTTTCTCCCTCTCTCACTGTCTCTCTCCCTCCCGTCTCTCTTTCTCTCTCTCTCTCTGTCTCTCTCTCTCTCTGTCTCTCTGTCTCTCTCACTCTCTCCCTCTTTCTCCCTCTCTCACTGTCTCTCTCCCTCCCGTCTCTCTTTCTCTCTCTCTCTCTGTCTCTCTCTCTCTGTCTCTCTCTCTGTCTCTCTCACTCTCTCCCTCTTTCTCTCTCTCTCTCTGTCTCTCTCTCTGTCTCTCTCACTCTCTCCCTCTTTCTCCCTCTCTCACTGTCTCTCTCCCTCCCGTCTCTCTTTCTCCCTCTCTCTCTGTCTCTCTCTCTCTCTGTCTCTCTCTCTGTCTCTCTCACTCTCTCCCTCTTTCTCCCTCTCTCACTGTCTCTCTCCTCCCGTCTCTCTTTCTCCCTCTCTCTCTGTCTCTCTCTCTCTCTGTCTCTCTCTCTGTCTCTCTCACTCTCTCCCTCTTTCTCCCTCTCTCACTGTCTCTCTCCCTCCCGTCTCTCTTTCTCTCTCTCTCTCTGTCTCTCTCTCTCTGTCTCTCTCTCTCTGTCTCTCTCTCTCTGTCTCTGTCTCTGTCTCTCTCTGTCTCTCTCTCTCTGTCTCTCTCTCTCTCTGTCTCTCTCACTCTCTCCTCTTTCTCCCTCTCTCACTGTCTCTCTCCCTCCCGCCTCTCTTTCTCCCTCTCTCTCTGTCTCTCTCTCTCTGTCTCTCTCTCTCTGTCTCTGTCTCTGTCTCTCTCTGTCTCTCTCTCTCTGTCTCTCTCTCTCTCTGTCTCTCTCACTCTCCTCCCTCTTTCTCCCTCTCTCACTGTCTCTCTCCCTCCCGCCTCTCTTTCTCCCTCTCTCTCTGTCTCTCTCTCTCTGTCTCTCTCTCTCTGTCTCTCTCTCTGTCTCTGTCTCTCTGTCTCTGTCTCTCTCTCTCTCTGTCTCTCTCTGTGTCTCTCTCGCTCTCTATCTCTCTGTCTCTGGGTCACACACTAACCCACATTCACTGATCTCAGACCCCACCCTGAGGTCCCAATGATGGGGGCTCTCCACAGAGTCTCTCCCTGTGCTGCGAATGTGCTGTTGAACTGCTGGGGACCATTCCTCCATATTCCCAGCTCCATCTCTGCCTCGATCCCTGGAGTGAATACTAGGCTTCTCAACTGTGGCTGCTTCACTGTGACTCCCACTTCCATCCCCACAGCCTCCGAGTCGCCCAAGCTGCTGCCTGCAGCTCCGCCATCAACAGCTGCCCTCAGCCCTTCTCCACCTGGGGGACTGAGAGCTGATCGACTGCAGGAAGCATCACAGGCAGATCCAATTCTGCATTCATGATGTAATCACTCACACACAATCACACTCACATTCACAGACAGACTCACACACTCACTCACACCCAATCACACACACACTCACTCACACACACTCATAATCTCACACACACACACACACACACACAATCACACTCACTCACACACAATCACACTCACATTCACAGACATACTCACACACTCACTCACACCCAATCACACACACACTCACTCACACACACATAATCTCACACACACACACAATCACACTCACTCACACACAGTCACTCACACACACACACACACACACACACAAACTCACTCACACAAACTCTCACACACACACACACACACATCACACACTCACACACACTCACACACAGTCAGTCACACAGTCACACACACAAACTCACTCACACACACCCACACACACCCGCGCACACATGCACAAACACACACAA
Source organism: Isurus oxyrinchus (assembly GCA_026770705.1). Taxonomy (NCBI): domain Eukaryota; kingdom Metazoa; phylum Chordata; class Chondrichthyes; order Lamniformes; family Lamnidae; genus Isurus; species Isurus oxyrinchus. The sequence goes on from JANJGN010004045.1 coordinate 24,230, forward strand.
ACACACTCGCACAAACAATCACACTCACACACACACACAAACTCACACAAACTCTCACACACACACACACAATCACACTCACTCACACACACTCACACACAGTCACTCACACAGTCACACACACAAACTCACTCACACACACCCACACACACCCGCGCACACATGCACAAACACACACAAACACACTCGCACACACTTACTCACACACACACACACACACACACACACACTTTCTCACACACACACTCACTCGCTCATGCACACACACACACTCTCACACACACAAACACACACACAAACACACACACACACACATGCTCACACACACTCACACACACACTCACTCACACACTCACTCACAATCACACACACACACACTCTCTCACAATCACACACACTCTCACACACACAATCACACACTCACACACACTCAGACACACTCACACACACACACACACTCAGACACACTCACTCACAGACACACAAACAAACTGTGACACACTCACACCCTCTCTCTCACACACACCCACATACACCACCCATACACATACACACACACTCTCTCACACGCAAACTTGAATGGTGGCACGGTGGGTAATGTCACTGGGTCAGTAACCCCAGAGGCCCAGGCAAATGCTCTGGGGACGCGGGTTCAAACCCCACCCCGGCCGCTGGTGGGAATTTAAACTCACTTGACAAAACCTGGAACTGGAAGCCAGTCCAACGATCATCGATTGCTGTAAAAACCCCGTCGGGGTCACTAACGTCCCTTTAGGGAGGGAAACCTGCCCTCCTTACCCGGTCTGGCCTTGCACGTGACTCCAGGCCCAGCACAGCGACGTGACTGCCCCTTTAAAATGGCCGAACCAGAAGACACTCAGTTCAAGGCGGGGGGGGGGGGGGGGGGGGCAATTAGGGAAGGGGGCAATGAATGCCAGCAACACCCACGGGAGGAAATGTTTTAACAAGAGAGGCAGACGGAGGGAGAGTTTCACATTCCGGGAGCTCTGCTGAAAGGATCCCATTCAGAGACAGAAACGGAGCTGCTCAGTAACATCACCCAGGGCCGTGGCGTCAGACAACAATCCCCTCTGATATCCCCTCGTTCTGTCAAATTCCTTCAGTTCCAGCCGCGCCCCCTGGGCGTCTGTGTGGGTGAGGCTGGCACTGAATGCCAGTCCACAAGCATGGCATTTAACAGCCTACGGAGCTCAGAAGGTGCAGAGGGGAGCGATTCAGCCTCCTTACCACCATCTGCACGCCACCTTCCCTTTAAACAGCTTCTGTTCACCTCCAACTTAGCGACGTTGACACGAGGGAGGGTGGGGGGCGGGGGGGGGGGGGGTTAACATCAGCTCGGGGGTCTCCCGCTCGCTCTCCCGCTTCCGAGCCGAAAAGGTTGTGGGTTCAAACCCCCACTCCAGAGACCCCCGACCCCAGAAGCCAGGCCCGACGTTACCCCCAGCCCAGCGCTGAGGGAGCGCTGCGCTGTGGGAGGGTCAGCGCTGAGGGAGCGCTGCGCTGTCGGAGGGTCAGTGCTGAGGGAGCGCCGCGCTGTCGGAGGGTCAGCGCTGAGGGAGCGCCGCACTGTTGGGAGGGTCAGTGCTGAGGGAGCGCCGCGCTGTCGGAGGGTCAGCGCTGAGGGAGCGCCGCACTGTGGGAGGGTCAGTGCTGAGGGAGCGCCGCGCTGTGGGAGGGTCAGTGCTGAGGGAGCGCCCGCACTGTCGGAGGGTCAGTGCTGAGGGAGCGCCGCGCTGTGGGAGGGTCAGCGCTGAGGGGAGTGCCGCGCTGTGGGAGGGTCAGTGCTGAGGGAGCGCCGCACTGTGGGAGGGTCAGTGCTGAGGGAGAGCCGCGCTGTCGGAGGGTCAGCGCTGAGGGAGAGCCGCACTGTCGGAGGGTCAGCGCTGAGGGAGCGCAGCACTGTCGGAGGGTCAGTGCTGAGGGAGGGTCAGTGCTGAAGGAGCGCCGCGCTGTGGGAGGGGTCAGCGCTGAGGGAGCGCCGCGCTGTGGGAGGGTCAGTGCTGAGGGGAGCGCCGCGCTGTGGGAGGGTCAGTGCTGAGGGAGCGCCGCACTGTCGGAGGGTCAGTGCTGAGGGAGCGCCGCACTGTCGGAGGGTCAGTGCTGAGGGAGCGCCGCGCTGTCGGAGGGTCAGCGCTGAGGGAGCGCCGCACTGTGGAGGGTCAGTGCTGAGGGAGCGCCGCGCTGTCGGAGGGTCAGTGCCGAGGGAGCGCCGCGCTGTCGGGAGGGTCAGTGCTGAGGGAGCGCCGCACTGTCGGAGGGTCAGTGCTGAGGGAGCGCCGCACTGTGGGAGGGTCAGTGCTGAGGGAGTGCCCGCACTGTGGGAGGGTCAGCGCTGAGGGAGCGCCGCGCTGTGGGAGGGTCAGCGCTGAGGGAGCGCCGCACTGTCGGAGGGGTCAGCGCTGAGGGAGCGCCGCGCTGTGGGAGGGTCAGTGCTGAGGGAGCGCCGCACTGTGGGAGGGTCAGTGCTGAGGGAGCGCCGCACTGTGGGAGGGTCAGTGCTGAGGGAGCGCCGCGCTGTCGGAGGGTCAGTGCTGAGGGGAGTGCCGCACTGGGGGAGGGTCAGTGCTGAGGGAGCGCCCGCACTGTCGGAGGGTCAGTGCTGAGGGAGCGCCGCACTGTCGGAGGGTCAGCGCTGAGGGAGCGCCGCACTGTGGGAGGGTCAGTGCTGAGGGAGTGCCGCACTGTGGGAGGGTCAGCGCTGAGGGAGCGCCGCGCTGTGGGAGGGTCAGTGCTGAGGGGAGCGCCGCACTGTCGGAGGGTCAGCGCTGAGGGAGCGCCGCGCTGTGGGAGGGGTCAGTGCTGAGGGGAGCGCCGCACTGTCGGAGGGTCAGTGCTGAGGGGAGCGCTGCACTGTCGGAGGGTCAGTGCTGAGGGAGCGCCGCGCTGTCGGAGGGTCAGCGCTGAGGGAGCGCCGCACTGTCGGAGGGTCAGTGCTGAGGGAGCGCTGCACTGTCGGAGGGTCAGTGCTGAGGGAGCGCCGCGCTGTCGGAGGGGTCAGCGCTGAGGGAGCGCCGCGCTGTGGGAGGGTCAGTGCTGAGGGAGCGCCGCGCTGTGGGAGGGTCAGTGCTGAGGGAGCGCCGCGCTGTGGGAGGGTCAGTGCTGAGGGAGCGCCGCACTGTCGGAGGGGTCAGTGCTGAGGGGAGCGCCGCACTGTCGGAGGGTCAGTGCTGAGGGAGCGCCGCACTGTGGGGAGGGTCAGTGCTGAGGAGCGCCGCACTGTCGGAGGGTCAGTGCTGAGGGAGTGCCGCACTGTGGGAGGGTCAGCGCTGAGGGAGCACCGCGCTGTCGGAGGGTCAGTGCTGAGGGAGCGCCGCGCTGTGGGAGGGTCAGTGCTGAGGGAGCGCCGCGCTGTGGGAGGGTCAGTGCTGAGGGAGCGCCGCGCTGTCGGAGGGTCAGCGCTGAGGGAGCGCCGGCGGCTGGTGGGAGGGTCAGTGCTGAGGGAGCGCCGCGCTGTCGGAGGGTCAGTGCTGAGGGAGCGCCGCGCTGTCGGGAGGGTCAGCGCTGAGGGGGGAGCGCCGCGCTGTCGGAGGGTCAGCGCTGAGGAGCGGCCGCGGCTGGTCGGAGGGTCAGTGCTGAGGGAGTGCCGCACTGGGGGAGGGTCAGTGCTGAGGGAGCGCCGCACTGTCGGAGGGTCAGTGCTGAGGGAGCGCCGCACTGTCGGAGGGTCAGTGCTGAGGGAGCGCCGCACTGTGGGAGGGTCAGTGCTGAGGGAGTGCCGCACTGTGGGGAGGGTCAGCGCTGAGGGAGCGCCGCGCTGTGGGAGGGTCAGCGCTGAGGGGAGCGCCGCACTGTCGGAGGGTCAGCGCTGAGGGGAGCGCCGCGCTGTGGGGAGGGTCAGTGCTGAGGGAGCGCCGCACTGTGGGAGGGTCAGTGCTGAGGGAGCGCCGCACTGTGGGAGGGTCAGTGCTGAGGGAGCGCCGCGCTGTCGGAGGGTCAGTGCTGAGGGAGTGCCGCACTGGGGGAGGGTCAGTGCTGAGGGAGCGCCGCACTGTCGGAGGGTCAGTGCTGAGGGAGCGCCGCACTGTCGGAGGGTCAGCGCTGAGGGAGCGCCGCACTGTGGGAGGGTCAGTGCTGAGGGAAGTGCCCGCACTGTGGGGAGGGTCAGCGCTGAGGGAGCGCCGCGCTGTGGGAGGGGTCAGTGCTGAGGGGAGCGCCGCACTGTCGGGAGGGTCAGCGCTGAGGGGAGCGCCGCGCTGTGGGGAGGGTCAGTGCTGAGGGAGCGCCGCACTGTCGGAGGGTCAGTGCTGAGGGAGCGCTGCACTGTCGGAGGGTCAGTGCTGAGGGAGCGCCGCGCTGTCGGGAGGGTTCAGCGCTGAGGGAGCGCCGCACTGTCGGAGGGTCAGTGCTGAGGGAGCGCTGCACTGTCGGAGGGTCAGTGCTGAGGGGAGCGCCGCGCTGTCGGAGGGTCAGTGCTGAGGGAGCGCCGCGCTGTCGGAGGGGTCAGTGCTGAGGGAGCGCAGCACTGTCGGAGGGTCAGTGCTGAGGGAGGGGTCAGTGCTGAGGAGCGCCGCGCTGTCGGAGGGTCAGTGCTGAGGGAGCGCCGCGCTGTCGGAGGGTCAGTGCCGAGGGAGTGCCGCACTGTCGGAGGGTCAGTGATGAGGGGAGCGCCGCACTGTCGGAGGGTCAGTGCTGAGGGGAGCGCCGCGCTGTGGGAGGGTCAGTGCTGAGGGAGCGCCCGACTGTCGGAGGGTCAGTGCTGAGGGAGCGCCGCGCTGTGGAGGGTCAGCGCTGAGGGAGCGCCGCGCTGTCGGAGGGTCAGCGCTGAGGGAGCTCCGCACTGTGGGAGGGTCAGTGCTGAGGGAGCGCCGCACTGTCGGAGGGTCAGCGCTGAGGGAGCGCCGCGCTGTCGGAGGGTCAGCGCTGAGGGAGCTCCGCACTGTGGGAGGGTCAGTGCTGAGGGAGCGCCGCACTGTCGGAGGGTCAGTGCTGAGGGAGCGCCGCGCTGTCGGAGGGTCAGTGCTGAGGGAGAGCCGCACTGTCGGAGGGTCAGTGCTGAGGGAGCGCCGCACTGTCGGAGGGTCAGTGCTGAGGGAGTGCCACGCTGTCGGAGGGTCAGTGCTGAGGGAGTGCCGCACTGTCGGAGGGTCAGTGCTGAGGGAGCGCCGCGCTGTGGGAGGGTCAGTGCCGAGGGAGTGCCGCACTGTCCGGGAGGGTCAGTGCTGAGGGAGCGCCGCGCTGTGGAGGGTCAGCGCTGAGGGAGTGCCGCGCTGTGGGAGGGTCAGTGCTGAGGGAGAGCCGCGCTGTCGGAGGGTCAGCGCTGAGGGAGAGCCGCACTGTCGGAGGGGTCAGTGCTGAGGGAGCGCCGCACTGTCGGAGAGTCAGTGCTGAGGGAGAGCTGCACTGTCGGAGGGTCAGTGCTGAGGGAGCGCTGCACTGTCGGAGGGTCAGTGCTGAGGGAGCGCCGCACTGTGGGAGGGTCAGTGCTGAGGGAGCGCCGCACTGTGGGAGAGTCAGTGCTGAGGGAGCGCCGCACTGTGGGAGGGTCAGTGCTGAGGGAGCACCGCGCTGTGGGAGGGTCAGTGCTGAGGGAACGCCGCACTGTCGGAGGGGTCAGTGCTGAGGGAGCGCCGCACTGTCGGAGGGTCAGTGCTGAGGGAGCCCCGCGCTGTCGGAGGGTCAGTGCTGAGGGGAGCGCCGCGCTGTCAGAGGGTCAGTGCTGAGGGAGTGCAGCACTGTCGGAGGGTCAGTGCTGAGGGAGCGCCGCATTGTCGGAGGGTCAGTGCTGAGGGAGTGCCGCACTGTCGGAGGGTCGGTGCTGAGGGAGCGCCGCACTGTCAGATGGTCAGTGCTGAGGGAGCGCCGCACTGTTGGAGGGTCAGTGCTGAGGGAGCGCCGCACTGTGGGAGGGTCAGTGCTGAGGGAGCGCCGCACTGTCGGAGGGTCAGTGCTGAGGGAGCCCCGCGCTGTCGGAGGGTCAGTGCTGAGGGAGCGCCGCGCTGTCAGAGGGTCAGTGCTGAGGGAGTGCAGCACTGTCGGAGGGTCAGTGCTGAGGGGAGCGCCGCATTGTCGGAGGGTCAGTGCTGAGGGAGTGCTGCACTGTCGGAGGGTCAGTGCTGAGGGAGTGCTGCACTGTCAGAGGGTCAGTGCTGAGGGAGTGCAGCACTGTCGGAGGGTCAGTGCTGAGGGAGCGCCGCACTGTGGGAGGGTCAGTGCTGAGGGAGTGCAGCCACTGTCGGAGGGTCAGTGCTGAGGGGAGCGCCGCATTGTCGGAGGGTCAGTGCTGAGGGAGCGCCGCACTGTCGGAGGGGTCAGTGCTGGAGGGGAGCGCCGCACTGTCAGATGGTCAGTGCTGAGGGAGCGCCGCACTGTTGGAGGGTCAGTGCTGAGGGAGCGCCGCACTGTGGGAGGGTCAGTGCTGAGGGGAGCGCCACTCTGTCGGAGGGTCAGTGCTGAGGGAGCGCCGCTCTGTCGGAGGGTCAGTGCTGAGGGAGCGCCGCACTGTGGGAGGGTCAGTGCTGAGGGAGCGCCGCACTGTCGGAGAGTCAGTGCTGAGGGAGCGCCGCACTGTCGGAGAGTCAGTGCTGAGGGAGTGCTGCACTGTGGGAGAGTCAGCGCTGAGGGAGAGCCGCATTGTCGGAGGTGCCATCTTTCGGAATGAGCCATTAAAACAAGGCCCCATCTGCCCTCTCACGTGGGGTGTAAATGATCCCACGGCCATTACTGGAAGAGAGCGGGGTTTAGGGTAGGGGGCAGTGAGTTGCCCCCGAATATTTATCCCTCAACTGACGTCACTAGAAAAAAGACCAGATGATCTGGGTCATTCTCATGTTGTTGTTTGCGGGTACTTTTCTGTGCGCAAATTGGCTGCTGGGTTACAACAGCGCAGTGGAAAATCAGAACCAGCTGGCGGCCAATCCCCCAGGTCACTGGCGGCCGGTCCCCGGGGTCACTGGCGGCCAATCCCCAGGTCACTGGCGGCCAATCTCCCTGGTCACTGGCGGCCAATCCTCCGGGTTACTGGCGGCGAGTCCCCGGGTCACTGACGGCTAATCCCCCGGTCACTGGCGGCCGGTCCCCAGGTCACTGGCAGCGAGTCCCCGGGTCACTGGCGGCCAATCCTCCGGGTCACTGGCAGCCAATTCCCTGGGTCACTGGCGGCCAATCCCCTGGGTCACTGGCGGCCAATCCTCCGGGTCACTGGCGGCAAGTTCCCTGGGTCACTGGCGGCCTGTCCCCGGGTCACTGGCGGCCAATCCCCCTGGGTCACTGGCAGCCGGTCCCCGGTTCACTGGCGGCGAGTCCCCTGGGTCACTGACGGCCAATCACCCGGGTCACTGGCGGCCAATCCCCTGGGTCAATGTCAGCCGGACCCCGGGTCACTGGCGACCAGTCCCCCGGGGGTCACTGGCGGCCAGACCCCCGGGTCACTGGCGGCTAATCCCCCCGGATCACTGTCAGCCAGACCCCGGGTCACGGGCGGCCAGACCCCGGGTCACTGGCGGCCAGACCCCGGTCACTGGCGGCTAATCCCCCCGGGTCACTGTCAGCCAGACCCCGGGGTCACTGGCGACCAGTCCCCCGGGTCACTGTCAGCCAATCCCCCGGGTCACTGTCAGCCAGACCCTGGGTCACTGGTGACCAGTCCACCGGGTCACTGGCGGCCAGACCCCCGTGTCACTGGCGGCTAATCCCCCGGGTCACTGTCAGCCCAGACCCCGGGTCACTGGTGACCAGTCCCCCGGGTCACTGTCAGCCAATCCCCCGGGTCACTGTCAGCCAATTCCCCGGGTCACTGTCAGCTAAACCCCGGGTCACTGTCAGCCAATCCCCCGGGTCACTGTCAGCCAGACCCCGGGTCACTGGGTGACCAGTCCACCGGGTCACTGGCGGCCAGATCCCATGTCACTGGTGGCCTAATCCCCCGGGTCACTGTCAGCCAGAGCCCGGGTCACTGGCGACCAGTCCCCCGGGTCACTGGCGGCTAATCCCCCGGGTCACTGGCGGCTAATCCCCCGGGTCACTGTCGGCGCGTCCCCGGGTCACTGTCGGCCAGACCCCGGGTCACTGGTGGCCAATCCCCCGGGTCACTGGTGGCCAATCCCCCCGGGTCACTGTCAGCCGGCTCCCCGGGTCACTGTCGGCCAGACCCTATGTCACTGGCGGTGACGAGGATTCAGCGAACGATCCCAGCCTTCCTCAATCTTCCCGCTGAGCTGAGTACCTGTCCCCCGTGGGTGCAACAGAGTCTCCCGCACTGTTGGCTCCTTCCTGTCGGATCCCAGCCGCTTCCCGAGTGAGGTGGAGGGGAAAGCGGACAATTTCCTGACTGCTCATGACTGCCAGTCCTTCTCCCTCCCCACGTAATCCTGCCTGTGGCTTCGTGGACGATCTGTTTCCCAGGGCAACGGGAGGATCTTCCCTCTGCGCAGTCACAGTCCAAAATGAGGGAACTGAATTTCCATAGCGCCTGTCTGCAACTTAGGACAATGTAGAGGGAGATTTACTCTGTATCTAACCCCGTGCTGTACCTGTCCTGGGAGTGTTTGATGGGGAGGGTGTAGAGGGAGCTTTACTCTGTATCTAACACCCGTGCTGTACCTGTCCTGGGGAGTGTTTTGATGGGGACAGTGTAGAGGGAGCTTTACTCTGTATCTAACCCCGTGCTGTACCTGTCCTGGGAGTGTTTGATGGGGGACGGTGTAAGAGGGAGCTTCACTCTGTATCTAACCCCGTGCTGTACCTGTCCTGGGAGTGTTTGATGGGGACAGTGTAGAGGGAGCTTTACTCTGTATCTAACCCCGTGCTGTACCTGTCCTGGGTGTGTGTGATGGGGAAAGTGTAGAGGGAGCTTTACTCTGTATCTAACCCCGTGCTGTCCCTGTCCTGGGAGTGTTTGATGGGGACGGTGTAGAGGGAGCTTTACTCTGTATCTAACCCCGTGCTGTACCTGTCCTGGGAGTGTTTGATGGGACGGTGTAGAGGGAGCTTTACTCTGTATCTAACCCCATGCTGTACCTGTCCTGGGAGTGTTTGATGGGGACAGTGTAGAGGGAGTTTTACTCTGTGTCTAACCCCATGCTGTACCTGTCCTGGGAGGTGTTTGATGGGGACGGTGTAGAGGGAGCTTTACTCTGTATTTAACCCCGTGTTGTACCTGTCCTGGGAGTGTTTGATGGGGACAGTGTGGAGGGAGCTTTACTCTGTATCTCACCCCATGCTGTACCTGTCCTGGGAGTGTTTGATGGGGACGGTGTAGAGGGAGCTTTACTCTGTATCTTACCCCGTGCTGTACCTGTCCTGGGAGTGTTTTGATGGGGACGGTGTAGAGGGAGCTTTACTCTGTATCTCACCCCGTGCTGTACCTGTCCTGGGAGTGTTTGATGGGGACGGTGTAGAGGGAGCTTTACTCTGTATCTAACCCCGTGCTGTACCTGCCCTGGAGTGTTTGATGGGGACAGTGTAGAGGGAGCTTTACTATGTATCTAACCCTGTGCTGTACCTGTCCTGGGAGTGTTTGATGGGGACAGTGTAGAGGGAGCCTTTACTCTGTATCTAACCCCGTGCTGTCCCTGTCCTGGGGGTGTTTGATGGGGACGGTGTAGAGGAGCTTTACTCTGTATCTAACCCCGTGCTGTACCTGTCCTGGGAGTGTTTGATGGGGACAGTGTAGAGGGAGATTTACTCTGTATCTAACCCCGTGCTGTACCTGTCCTGGGAGTGTTTTGATGGGGATGGTGTAGAGGGAGTTTTACTCTGTGTCTAACTCCGTGCTGTACCTGTCCTGGGAGTGTTTGATGGGGACAGTGTAGAGGGAGCTTTACTCTGTATCTAACCCCGTGCTGTACCTGTCCTGGGAGTATTTGATGGGGACGGTGTAGAGGGAAGTTTGTGTCGAACAGGAACTTCCTGGTGAAACCTGCGTAATATGGAATTATTTTTAAATCGAAACCATGGGAAATGACTTGCTTCCCTGCTTCCTGCGGTAATTCTGGGAATTGTAGCATGTCTATCGTGCCGTCTTCTGTTCCAAAACTGATATCCTGGAAGGGTGAGCTAGATGTTGTTCCACTGGGATCAAGGTTATTGGCCGTGGGATCCTGGGAATTATGTTGGAGAACTTTCCACACTGCCCTTGCCTCACGTCCATGTCAACCAGGAGGCTGAGGTGTCGTTCTGTCATTCAGAAAATCATGGGTTCAACCCCATTGCAAAATACATAATCTAATAATGCCCAATACCTCGGTGCAGCACTGAGGGAGCGCCGCACTGTCAGAGGGTCAGTGCTGAGGGAGCGCCGCACTGTCGGAGGGTCAGTGCTGAGGGAGCGCCGCGCTGTCGGAGGGTCAGTGCTGAGGGAGAGCCGCACTGTCAGAGGGTCAGTGCTGAGAGAGTGTCGCACTGTTCGAGGGTCAGTACTGAGGGAGCGCCGCACTGTGGGAGGGTCAGTGCTGAGGGAGCGCCGCACAGTGGGAGGGGTCAGTGCTGAGGGGAGCGCCGCACTGTCGGAGGGTCAGTGCTGAGGGGAGCGCCGCACTGTCGGAGGGTCAGTGCTGAGGGAGCGCCCGCGCTGTCGGAGGGTCAGTGCTGAGGGAGCGCTTGCACTGTTGGAGGGTCAGCGCTGAGGGAGCGCCGCGCTGTCGGAGGGTCAGTGCTGAGGGAGCGCCACGCTGTCGGAGGGGGTCAGTGCTGAGGGAGCGCTGCACTGTCAGAGGGTCAGTGCTGAGGGAGCGCCGCACTGTCAGAGGGTCAGTGCTGAGGGAGCGCCGCAATGTCGGAGGGTCAGTGCTGAGGGGAGAGCCGCACTGTCGGGGGGGTCAGCGCTGAGGGGAGCGCCGCACTGTCGGGGGGTCAGTGCTGAGGGGAGTGCCGCACTGTGGGAGGGTCAGTGCTGAGGGAGCGCCGCACTGTCGGGGGGGGTCAGCGCTGAGGGAGCGCCGCACTGTCGGAGGGTCAGTGCTGAGGGAGCGCCGCACTGTCGGGGGGGTCAGTGCTGAGGGAGCGCCGTGCTGTCAGAGGGTCAGTGCTGAGAGAGTGTCGCACTGTTCGAGGGTCAGTACTGAGGGAGCGCCGCACTGTGGGAGGGTCAGTGCTGAGGGGAGCGCCGCACTGTGGGAGGGTCAGTGCTGAGGGGAGCGCCGCACTGTCGGAGGGTCAGTGCTGAGGGAGCGCCGCACTGTCGGAGGGTCAGTGCTGAGGGAGCGCCGCGCTGTCGGAGGGTCAGTGCTGAGGGAGCGCTGCACTGTTGGAGGGTCAGCGCTGAGGGACGCCGCGCTGTCGGAGGGTCAGTGCTGAGGGAGCGCCACGCTGTCGGAGGGGTCAGTGCTGAGGGGAGCGCCTGCACTGTCAGAGGGTCAGTGCTGAGGGAGCGCCGCACTGTCAGAGGGTCAGTGCTGAGGGAGCGCCGCACTGTCGGAGGGTCAGTGCTGAGGGAGAGCCGCACTGTCGGGGGGTCAGCGCTGAGGGAGCGCCGCACTGTCGGGGGGTCAGTGCTGAGGGAGTGCCGCACTGTGGGAGGGTCAGTGCTGAGGGAGCGCCGCACTGTCGGGGGGGGTCAGCGCTGAGGGAGCGCCGCACTGTCGGAGGGTCAGTGCTGAGGGAGCGCCGCACTGTCGGGGGGGTCAGTGCTGAGGGAGCGCCGCACTGTGGGAGGGGTCAGTGCTGAGGGAGCGCCGCACTGTGGGAGGGTCAGTGCTGAGGGAGCGCCGCACTGTCGGAGGGGTCAGTGCTGAGGGAGCGCCGCACTGTGGGAGGGTCAGTGCTGAGGAGCACTGCTCTGTGGGAGGGTCAGTGCTGAGGGAGCGCCGCACTGTCGGAGGGTCAGTACTGAGGGAGCGCCGCACTGTCGGAGGGTCAGTGCTGAGGGGAGCGCCGCACTGTCAGAGGGTCAGTGCTGAGGGAGCGCCACACTGTCGGAGGGTCAGTGCTGAGGGAGTGCTGCACTGTGGGAGGGTCAGTGCTGAGGGAGCGCCACACTGTCGGAGGTGGTAGTCTTCAGGATGATACATTAAACCCCTGTCGGCCCTCTCATGGGGGTGTAAATGGTCCTACGGCCAGTATTGGTAGAAAACCAGTGTGGGGGCGGAGGGGAGGCGGAGGGTCGAGTTCTCCCTGGTGTCCTGCGGCCAGTATTCATCCCTCAACCAACATCACTAAAAGCAGATGATCTGTGTCATTGTCACATCGCTGCTTGTGTGACTGCGCTGTTTATGGGATCTTGCTGTGCACAAATTGGCTTCCGTGTTTCTACATTATAACAAGGAGCAGATTTCAGTAAAAAAAAAACTGTGTCTTTGGCTGAGAGGAGATTTGAGGAATCCTGGAATTGCGAAAGATGCTTTGCAAAAGCCAGTTGTTTTTTTATATCAACATACCACAATTGGGTTCAAAAGTGCAAAGTTATCAGGAGATATTTAAGACAGGCGAGTAAAAGCTCAGTCAAAGGGGGTCAGCATCTTAACGGCGGAGGGAGAGAGAGACGGGGAGGCGGAGAGGGTTAGGGAGGGAATCCCAGAGCTGAGGGTCAATGGTGGAGCGATGGGAATCGAGGGATGGTCAAGAGGCCGGAATTGGAGGAGTGCAGAGATCTCGGAGGTTACAGAGATAGGGAGGGGTGTGCGGGGTGGTAGCGGGGACTGGATGAATGGGATGAGAAAGAGCCCGCAATTCACAGTCCGGTTTGTCCAACATCGGAAGGACAGCATCATGCAAGGAGGCTCATACCCTCCCATCCCCATCCCCCATCTGCCCTGCGCCCCCCCCCCACCCCCCTCCTCCCCCCACCACCACCAGTGTCAGGGATGGGGGTGAAACTACAATGGCTCCTGTATTGGAGCCGTTTCCAGCGATCCCTGCAGGAGCAGCACATGTGACAGTGAAGTGGGCCGATGGAAAACCTGTGGGCCGCCGACACGACGCACGCTGCAGTCGAATAGCCCTTCGCCTCTCACTCTGAGCACACACCCCACCCCTGCCGGATCTCTTGGCTCCTGCACCCGCTTTGAGCTGCTGATGCACCTGAGCGGAGCATGTTCGGCCCTCCCTGTTGAACCTAGCCCACCTCGCCCTGGGCAACATCAGA